>RJWM01012160.1:0-57439 GCA_004363535.1 Dasyprocta punctata | reverse complement strand
CAAGATGAGAAAAATAAAATTAAGTATACATCACTGCTGGTTTATTAAGTTTGCTAATATTATGTTTCCCCTTGAAATTATGCCTTTTCTACTTTCTAGTATTAATATACTTCATTCCTTATTTCACCTCGTGTCATTTAGAATATATTGCCCAGTTAATTTCAAACTAAGGATTCGTTTTAGAAATAAATTTTCTTAGTGGTTACAAAACCAAAACATTTCAAAGAGGCAAAACAAAACAAAACAAAACAAAACAAACCCCACCAGATTTTACTGATTTCCCACAAGGTGAATTTGTAACAGTTGGCTACTAGAGTCTAGAAATTGGAGGAAACTTCTACCACTGTGGTGGGCTACATGCAAGATTCCCCTGGCTAACAAGTAAGATCCTGACTCAGACACACACATTGAAACCCCGTTGTCTCACAGGAAATGATGGGGGTTCAAAATCAGTCAGAACTGATGACCTGCAAAACTGGGCAGAAGGAAGTACATGTGTACCCAGAAGGTGAGTGGTCTTGTAGTGGTCTAAATGTCTGTCAGATACTAAGTTCTTTGGCCAGGCAGCAGAGTCAGGGGAAGGTGATCCTGGTTTCCAATTCTTACACAAGACCTTCAAAAGAGGACTAAGTGGTCTCATATGACCTATTGGCAGAGGCAGAAGCAATTCCTAAGTGGTGTAAAGCCTTCCCCAGTTTGGCCAGCAGGACTCACACAGATTAACAAGCAAAGAACTCACAAGGATCACTGTATTATGTGAAGAGGCCAGATGCTGTGTGAGAATAGATGGAGACTGGGCTGTACAGGGTTAGTTTGCTAAACACAAGGACCTCTGGCTGTGTTGGAAAACAGTGTATGCATGTATAATGCTATGAAGTCAAGATAACACTACAGGTGAGGCAGCCAATGACATGGGCTGCTGACACTCCCTACTCCAGAACAATAAAGCTGTCAACCTTAGAGATCAAACAGTTCTCTTAATTGGCAAAATTTGAAGTCTCTGAAGTGACCTCCCAAGGTCCTGATCAGGTCCCATGCTTGCCTCATTATCCCCTTCCTTTGTTTGAAAACCAAATAAATAAAGGCTGTCCAGTGGAGCTCTTTGTCTTTATTCCTGAGAAAGAGAGTTCTAACTTTCCTGGACTCCCCCAAAATCATATCACTGGTCTCTTTTATTGAAACTGTTCACCATCCACTCATTTAGGAGACTGGGGCTAAGCCAAGACCCCGATAAGTACAAACTATAAACATTTTACTCCTAAGGACCACAGATAATGGCGTTCTTGAAGATATAACATGTTATGTTTAAATAAAGGGTACAATAAGTTATTGTGAATGGACAGGAGATTAAAAAGACAACTTCTATCAGCCGGGCGTGGTGGCGCACGCCTTTAATCCCAGCACTCGGGAGGCTGAGGTAGGCGGAGTGTTGTGGGTTCAAGGCCGGCTTGGGCTACAACGCGAGCGCAAGACCGGCCTGAGCTACATAGTGCGACCCTGCCTCAAAAAAAAACCAGGGCCGGGAGTTTGGCTCAGTGCCTTAAGCGCCTGCCCTGGCAGGCGCGAGGTTGTGAGTTCAATCCCCGGTGCCGCAAAAAAAAAAAAAAAAAAAAAAAAAAAAAAAAAAAAAAAAAAAAAAAAAAAAAAAAAAAAAAAAAAAAAAAAAAAAGACAACTTCTAGGCATAATTATTGAAATATAATTATTCAATTATAATTATTAAAATGTAGGGCTGAGGATGTGACTCAGTGGTAGAGTTCTTGCCTTGCATGCACAAGGCCCTGATTCGGTCCCTAGCACTGAAAAAAAGAAAAAGAAAAAAAAGTAAAATGTAATTATGAAACTTTAAAGAAAATTCAGGGAGTTAAATGGTAAATTAGATATAGCTAAATGAATAGGCCACTGAGCATTTAAAACTTATCCAGATTAGGGTACAAAAAGAGATGGAAAGTACCAAACAGACAGATATGGAGAGAGGTCTAACATAGGTCTAATTTAAGTTCCAAAGAGAACAGACAGAATGGATGTAATTGTGAAATTTCCAGAATTGATTATGCAATAAATGTGAAATTTTTAGAATTGATTATGGAGATGAAAGATCCACAGATCCTGGAAGCAAATGTATTAGAAAAATAAATAAAATGAAGTTGCTAGAGGCAAAATATCACTTCTAATTATGCCATGTAAAACAGCAGTCTCCAAACTTTTTGGCGGCAGGGACCAGTTTTGTGCAGCCTAATTTTTCCGTGTACTTGAGCGGGTTACTTACAGCTTTTTAAAAATTAGTACATGTTTGTGATGCATAATAATTACATCCCCTGCACTAGCATTCTACCACCTCAGATCATGACATATTAGATTCTCAGAAGAAACAGCACAACCTAGGTTCCTGGCACTGCAGTCTTCAGGAGGGCTTGTGCTCCTATGAGAATAGAATCCAATGCTGCCACTGATCTGACAGGCAGGAGTTCAGGCCGCAGTGACAGTGATCAAATGAAGCTTTGCTTACTTGTTGCTCACTTTCCGCTTCATATGGCCATGGTTGAGGTGTTGGGAACCCCTGAATTAAAAGGAATCCTCTCTGAATGACATCATTTTTTTTTCCCTCCCTCAGGCCTACAATTGAAGCCTACAGTGGTGGCTTTACACTAAAACTTTACTGTGCCAGTTATGAATATACTGAAAAGATCAGCAAAAAGATGAGGAAAGCCTCTATCATAAAAGATAAAATATACACATGAGAAGTAATTCAGGGAAAACTGACCAGCAGGAAAACAGAAATATTAAAAGATATTATCACTAATATCCTCAGGTAGATGAAAGAAGATACTGATTGTTAGACTTGCATAAGCTGCTATTAAAAAAACCACACCCACACTCACTAAGGCACATTGTAAAATTTATAAATGCTGAAGCAAAGAAGATCCTGCAAGCTTCCAAAGGGGGGAAAAAAAACCAAAACAGGTCTCATACAAAAGATGAAGAATCAGAATGGTTTCAGATTTCTCCATAGCACAATCCATGGAAGCTAGAAGACAACAGCAAAAGTCCTTCAAATTTTTAAAGGAAAACAACACTCAACTTGGAATTCTACACCCAAACTAATTTTTCAAAGTAAAAATAGAATTAAAGACCTTTCACATATTCAACATCTCACACTTCACCCCTTTTGCAGCCTTTCTCAGGAGTTCCTAGAAAATACATTCTGTCTTTCCAAAGAAATAAATAGAGGAGGCAGGTGTGAGATGTGGAAAAAAAGAAAAAACAGAGAACTTCTCAGGAAAATTAAGAAAGAATCCAGGATAACAGTTGTGTACCAGTTCAGGCCTGTGCAAAAGACACGAGACAGAAGGAAGCCTGTCTTCCACATACTGGTTTTGGCTTTACTACACTTTAACCTGATAATGTCTGGGTGAGCCTGACCTCGTTTTTATCTGTACTTGGGTTGCTGGACTATGTGCTGATGAAGACGTTGCTCTTCAAGCACTGCTCTTCGGATCATGGCACAACACAACGGTGTTCCGCTTTGATCTACTCTTCCTCTGGAGGATAGTCACAGAGAACTCAAAAGTGGAAGGTCCTAAACAGGCTGCTGCCCATAACCATGTTACAGGCAGATTAACAGTTCTAGCAGCCAGTGCAGTTTTCAAAATACAATGATTATGGATAATACTGTGTTTCCCAAGATTTGCTCAGAGCCTCGCTCAATGACTTTTCTAGAAAAAGGACTTGAAAATACTTAGAGAAACTGAAGCCAATCAATGACCCAGTGCTTCTTCATGCTGTTTTCATCAAACAGTGGTAGTACTGACTTTTTTGTATATAGCTGTTGCTGCATGCTACCTAATTTTTAGTTGAATCACTTTCACACTCATTTATATGTATATAGTTGATAAAATATTTCACTTAAAACACTATCAAATAAGAACACAAGAATGGTTCAATATCAGAAATTCGATGTCATTCATCACATTACTATTACGAAAGGTGAAAAACCAAACCATCTAAATAAATGAAGATTTAAATTAGCAACAAAAGAGAACTAACAAAGATTCATTTAATTAGCTCATCTAACTAGTAAGTATCACATTTAATACAGTAACGTTTCGGAAGCAGAAATAAGATAACAATGTTTGCTAGTAGTTACTGTAAAATACAGACTAATGACCTGACCATATCATTAAAAGTGAACACGGATAAAGACTGAAGAGAAAAACTATTATTATTTGCATTTGCATTTAGATAGACAACCCATGACAACCATTATTAGAATTTAGCACTCATCAAATCTGTAAATACAAGATCAACATATCAAGTTCAATATATTTTTTTGCAGAAATAATGTGATGTGCCTGCTTCAGCAGCAATATACTGAAGTTGGAATGATACAGAGATGATTAGTATGGCCTCTGCACAAGGATGATATACAAATTTGTGAATGTTCCATAGTTTTCCAGTGGTAGTATAAAGCATAGAAACTGATAGGACATAAGCATCACTCAGTATGTAATAGTAAATTGAACCTTTGTAAAGTTCTCATCTCTCTGTAATAGATTAATGACTGACTGGACTATAGTTATTCACCTACCTATGTCTTCCTGAATTAAGTTAACTTCACGTTCATCTTTCTCTTAAAATAACTGTACAACTGATTTCTACAGACATGGTTCTTAATGTGAACATGGAAGTAAAGGCTTAAAAAATTTTCTGATAAAGTATGAACGTTGCCCTTAAATTCTTCCAACATCAGGGAAGTCAGTAGCAGCTTGTCAGAGACTTCCTATTGAAGAAACACTTTTTTAGATACTATCATTAGGTTAGATATGGTAATAGATACATTTTAAAATAGCAACTGGAGGTGTGCCTTATCCATATCACTAGACTGCTGCAGAATTTTAACAGACAAGCTGTGATAGTTTATGCAAAGACTGGCTCTAGATATTTGAGCAGCATAATACAGAGATTTTAAAAAGCGATTTTGTTAAATTTACATTATGGTCTCTGTTATTTCAGAATGACTGTATGTGTAATCTGTTCTTCATACTGCAGTGAATAAAAAAGAAAAATGCAACATAAATATTAAAATACATTCAATGTTCAGTGAATTTTGTTTTTGGGTGCCAATAAAACTTGTTTAATAAAGAAATAATGGGATATTTTAATGGTAGCAACAATTATACAGGAATTAGCCAATAAAAACGATGCTCAGAATAAACAGGCATTATTTTCAGAAAAGAAATGTTTTACCTTGTAAATATTCAACTCACCTGTAGGTAATTTTTACACAAATGTAAATCTAGTTTTTTCTTTTTTGGTTTGAGTCAGGGTCTCACTATACAGTCTAGGCCAGCCTTGAACTCACTACATAGCTCAGGTTGGGCTTGAACTCTCAATCTTCCCCAAGTGCTGGGCTTATGTGTGCGCCACCACAACTGGCCTAAATCTTTTTCCTTTAATCACAAAGAAACAGAACAAACATCAGTCTGTAGTGGATAATATACACAGTAATATGAGGAAAAATGGAAACTATAGTATTTCTGATCCTGCAAAAAAGTTCAACATTTTATCTTTAAAAAGTCAATCAATGTAAGCAAGGCTGGCCTGAACTACATAATATGACCCTGCCTCGAAAAAAATAGGGCCAGGAACTTGGCTCAGTGGCCTAAGACCTGCTTGGCAGGAGCCAGATTGTGAGTTCAATCCCTGGTACCAACAAGGAAAAAAAAAAGTCTATCAAGTTTAATATATTTTTATTTTTCCAGTAAAAGCAAGTTCCCAATCTATTAAAAATAAAAATTCAACTGCATTCAACTTGTTTTTTCTATTAAGAAACCACAAAATAGGGCTGGGGATTTAGCTCAGCGACTCAAGCACTTACCTGGTACAAACCAGATTGTGAGTACGATCCCTGGTACCAAAAAAAAAAAAAAAAAAAAAAAAAAAAAAAAAAAAAAAAAAAAAAAAAAAAAAAAAAAAAAAAGCACAAGATAAAGGACAATTGTATTCAAGTAAATGTATAATTATGATATACTTACAGACTAAGTACCTAAATAAGACGTTAAAATGTGAAAATTTGTAGTCCTTGTACCGTTTCTGAGCTGATAAAATACAATCAGAAAAATTAAACAAAAATTGTTTTCTTACTATAACTTGTGATTTACTTTATTTAATTGAAAATGGTTTTTTTTTTTTTTTGGTACCGAGGATCAAACTCAGGACCTTGTGCTTGCTAGGCAGGAAATGTGCTGCTGAACTACATCCCCAGCCCCTGAAAATGCTGGATTTCAATTAGTAATTTCTGTAAAGTAGCACTCCTTAAATAAGTTACTAAAAAGAATATTGGAGCCTTGACTTTTTATTTAATCTCATCTTAAAAATTAAAACTGTCATGATTAAAAAACTACAGAAGTTGTCTGTTTATTCTAGTCCTAAATTGATTTTCTAGAACTTTAATAGAAAGAGAATTTTTAGCCACAAATAGTTATTAGCTAGTGTGTATTGTACTTAACCAAACACTTCAGTGAAACTGTTTTTTCATTTTGTGTTATATTTTTCTCCCTGGACATCTTTAATAACAGTCACAAATTCTATCTTAATTACTTTTAAAACTAAATACTGCTGACTAAACATTTTCCTTTTACTTCTAATATTCCATTTACCTGTTTCAAGATCAAATATAGTAAGTTATTTATCAAAAATTTGTTCCAAGAACAGACCTCCCATAAAGTCTTCTCTAACAGATTAAAGAAGAACTTTTAATTGGGAAACACAAATAGAAATAATATAATACAAGAAACTTTACCTTAACTTGAGGGCTAATACCTGGGTGTTAGAAAAATGGGACTAAAATAAATACATTTTACTATACTTTTCTGCACTAGGTCAAGGTTCCTATTTTTTTTTTTTTTTTTTTTTTTTTTTTTTGCAGCACCGGGGATTGAACTCACAGCCTTGCGCCTGGCAGACAAGGTTCCTATTTTAAATGATTTTTGCTTATTTTGTTGTCATTTCAAGAAAGGATTTCCCAAGATGATTCTTCATAATCTTCTTTTACACTGGGTTTATATTGGCCAGATACAGTTTAATCTGAATTCTATAATTACTTATTTGATAAACATAAATCTATATGAAAGATAAAAATAACTAAATCAGTTTTTATAAAAACTTCACTTTTCAATACTATCTTAAATGTATTTTTGCAAACTATATTAGGTGAAAGCAATGATCTTCAGTATAACTACAGCAAGTGTATGAATCTTTCAATTTTGTGAGTAGTATTCAGTGTACTGAAACTTAGCTGAATTTAAAATCATTATTAAGCACAAAACAAGTCTAGTCAAGTAGCATTATCGTGTTCTAAATGGATCAGCATTTGGAATCTCAGTAGTAAAAATTAAATCTAAAAGAAATGTGTATCCAATGTGATACACGTTTAAAGAACAGCCTGGATATAGGATTTAAAAAAGTAATTATACTAGGTAGCAGCAAAGAAATCTATGAAAAGATTAAAAATCATTACAGCTAGAACTGATTGTAACAGTAAGTGAAAACTCAAAGGATGCTTTAGGTGGAAGAAGAAGTATTCTTCATATATTCTAATTAATTCAGTATGAAAACTAGTCATGTTGTAAAATAAAAGTTATACTCTATCATTCTAGAGCCATCTCCTTTGCAATGCTTCTAATGATCTTTTCAAGATAAAAATTTAAAAATAGGGCTGGGGATTTAGCTCAGCGGCGTAAGCGCCTGCCTGGCAACCACAAGGTTGTGAGTTTGATCCCCGGTACCAAAAAAACCCAAAAAAACAAAAAAACAAAAAACTAGTAGCATTAACTGTTTGTGGGTGAAAACATACTGTTACCTAAAGTAAACCCAACACTGGACATCATATAGATCAGAAAAATTTTATTATTCAGTTTAAGGTTGTAAAAATTTTGCATTTGTGCTTGTTCTCATAAATATTTGTTATCAGTCAATTTCTGAGGATTTCAAGTCAATCTAGAACTTTAAGAATCATTAATGATCCCTTCTGCAGCAAACCATACATTCTATATAGTTCATCAATATTAAGTATTTTTCTTCCAATAAACCAAGGGATTTAAATACCATGAAAATGATAGCAATCTCCATAATCTTAAAGCTAGGCAAAACTAATGTCCTCGTGGTCCAATACACTGTAAATGTGACCAGGTCATTAAGCCAACATACTAATGGATAACTTTAATAATTTCTAGCAGCAAAATGCCTGAAATAGCCAATAACAAATTTTTTTTTTACTAAATTGCAGGATATTTTCTTTGTATGAAATAATTTAAAAAGTACTCAAATATTGTTCAACTGCACACAAAAATGAAAGATATCAAAGATCTTGTTTATCTCCACTTTTCCCTGTGGAATCAGGTGCACCCGGAACCTTATTAGTTTCAACAAAAACAGACTCAAAAGCTGCTTCCTGTTCATCCAAAGAGTCAGCAGCCGAGGCTCCTTTAATTAGTGTTGAGCTGGTAAAAGATTGTTGCTGCTTGGATATTTTACTTGCTTCCACTGTTTTTCTACCTCTTCTTTTACCAAGAATCTTAACATAATTTGCAGGTATAAGTCCTGTTGTCTGACCATCAAGACTAGCCAGAAGCCAGCCACGAACTTTGGGTTGTTGTTCTGATGGGAGGAAAAAAAAAAAGACAGCCTTGTAATTATAACACACTTTGGAGGTCCACCAGACTACTAATGATAAAATATATCATGTAAAATCTGTTATACTTTAATAAAATAAATGAACAAATAGATATGCATGTATATTGAAAATCAAATGCTGAGTAGGCTTAACAGTTCTATGTCTGCTGGCCATGGTGGCACACACCTGTAATTCCAGCACTCAGGAGGCTGGAGCAGGAGGATCACTGCAAGTTTGAGGCCAGCCTGGTACATAGTGAGTTCATGGCCAGACTGAACTACATGGCAAGACCCTCTCTCAAAAAACAAAATCCAAAAACAAAAACCAAAACAAAACCCCCAAAACAGTTCTATGACCTCAAAAAAAAAAAAAAAAAAAAAAAAAAAGATGAGTCCTGCTCTGTCGCCCAGGCTGGTCTTGAATTCCTGGGCTCAAGTGGTCATCCTGCCTCAGCCTCCTAAGTAGCTGAGATAAAAGTAGGTACCACTGAGCTTGGCTTCAGATCCATTCTGATAACTTACATTTTTTATTTTACATTTATGTTCTAACCTGAAGAACATAAAATTTATAGCAGTTGGTCCATTCATTTGGTATGGAGATTCAATCCTTCATAAGCTGAAAATTATCATTAATATGTTTCATATTTTAAATTGGAATCTAAGGAATGACTATTTCATTCCTTCTCAATAATAAGTTGGGGCAAGTATAAAAAATAAATGTAATCTTTGTTTTTTAAAGAGATACATTCTTCATACAGTGCCCATGCTGGTCCTGAATTTCTGGGGTCAAGCAACGCTTTTCTCCTGCTTCAGTCACACAAGCAGCTGGTGTTACAGGCACACCACCACACCTGGCTTTTAAGCATATATAAACACACACATACATATATAAGTAAATAAATAAAAAAAATATTTAAAGGATAAAGGAGTCAATTTGCAGTCAGTTTATGTGTGCGTGTGTGTGGGATTGAATCCAGGGCCTTCACACTGGGCTGTATCCCCAAACTTAAAAAATTTTTTGTTTTGTTTGTTGTTGTTTTTTTTGAGACAGGTCTTGCTATGTAGCTCAGGCTGGCCTCAAATTCATAGAGATCCCCCTGCTTTAGTCTCCTGAGTGCTGGGATTACAGGTGTGTGGCATCAGGCCTGGATCCTTTTTTAATTTTTAATTTTTAAACAGGATCTTGCTAAATTGCTACACTGTCCAGCCTGGTCTTGAACTTGCTATCCACTTTTTTTTTTTTTTTTTTTTGTGGCACCCGGGATCAAACCCACAACCTCACACCTACCAGGCAGGCGCTTAAGCCACTGAGTCAAACTCCTGGCCCTAGTTTTTTGAGACAGGGTCGCACTATATAGCTCAGGCCGGCCTTGTGCTCACGTTGTAGCCCAAGCCAGCCTTGACCTCACAACGCTCCTCCTACCTCAGTCTCTCGAGTGCTGGGATCAAGAACTTGCTATCCCTTTTGCCTCAGCCTCTCAGAGTGCTAGGATTATAAGCATGTGCCATCAAGCCTGGCAGTCAGCTTTCTTTACATACTTGGTCAAAATATAAAATTCATTTCATATGATTTTGAGAAACAATCCTGAAAATAGTGAGTATTAATTTTAATTCAAGATGGGCAAAATCTTGAAGACTCCAGTTATCTCTAGCTCTAAGACAAAAAGTTAAAGGCAATACTCTAAGCCTAAAGTAAGAAAATTATTTAATAATAGTTATATATTCAATTCCATATGGCATTTCTCCATTTATTTTTATCCTTATCTTTAAAAAGTTTCTAAACTCACAATTTTGGATTAACATTTTAAATTAGGTGTAAGACTCTTTAATACTTAATAAGATTCTTTCACTTAAGTTACACAAATTATGTCTGCAGCTCATTTTGTTGTAAATATTCAAACATACTTTCCTTAAGTGAAGGAGGAGAGCAAAGGAGTAAAGCCAAGGTGTTAAGAGGCACTCTTAGTTGAAGAATAATGAGATGTAAATTTTATTCTGAAATACAGTTGAATACAATTGAAAGAGACCCTACTTGGCTTCATCCTTTTTTTTCTTTTTTTTTTGTGGTACTGGGGATCGAACTCACAACCTTGTGCTTGCTAGGCAGACACTTGAGCTGCTGAGCTAAATCCCTGGCCCCTATCCTTGTTTTTTAATTTTTAAAGTTTTTTTTTTCTTTTTGAGACAGGGTCTCACTATCAGGTTCAGACTGGCCTTGAACTCACTAGTATCCCAGCCTGGCCTTGATCCTCCTGCCTCACTCTCCCAAGTGCTGGGATCACAGGCCTGTGTCACCACACCCAGCTTTGGCTTTATCCTTTATTTTGATTAACTGGAAAATAACTATCAGTGTTGTTCCTGTCTCTAACACACCTTAAAAATAAACCATTCATTTGAGATCCAAAACAGTAAACTGCTGTATTCATTAGAAGACACAAATATAATACCTAGAAATCTTGGTTTTATATATGAAAGGATAAGGCAGAGTTTTAGCAATGTGTTCCAAACTATTCAAATGACTCAAGGTACTTTTGTGCTGTGCAAAAAGTGACTAAAACCTGTGAGAGGCTGAAGTTTCTATTAATAGCTATTCTTATGGCAAAGTTAGCCAAAGTGATCAAAAGCATGGGCTTTAAAGTTAAACTAGTTCTACCATATCTGAGTTTTTTGAAACTGGACACCTTACTCATTCTGAGTCTCAGTTTCCTCGTGCAAAATGGGAGTAGGATAACAAAACATGACTTTCTGCAATGTGTTTCTCCACGAACACACAAAACTTTAAAAAACAAAAACCAGCCAGGTGTGGTGGCACACACCTGCAATCTTAGCACTTGGGAGGCTGAGGCAGTAGGATCACTGTGAATTAGAGGGCAGCCTGGGCTACAAAGTGAGTTCAAGGACAGCCTGAACTGCACATAGTGAAACCCTGTTTCAAAAACACAAAAAACCAAAAACACCAAACTAAACCAAACCAAACCAAATGAAAAAACCCTTCTAAAAGTCCTTGTCATCCTTATAGGGGAAAGATGAAGGAAAGGTCGTTTTGTGTGGAGCCATTAAGAACTATTAGTGACCTGGTCCAAAAATAAACCCAAGAGGTACGTATATTTCTAAAGTTCTCTAATACTTCATGACAATACTTTTTAAAATACTCATAATGGAATTTTCTATAGCTGATACTCAGTAATTCCCTTGGATTTGTCACATTTATTACTTCATGTTTTTGTGTGGGATTAACAGAGTTTGGAATTCAAGTGTGTTGAGTTTAGAAGAGACTATAGAAATCTTCCTTATCTCAGCAAAATACTATTGAAATTATTCTTTTGGGGCTTCTCTGACTGCTTTATATTTGGAAGATCTAAGATGACATAGACATTTTAATTAACTACCTTAACATTACCAATGAACAAGATCCTTTGTTGCAGTTTTTAATATTAAATATTTACAAATATTGGAGATGATTTCAACTTATTCATAATTTATTACCTTTGAGAGCTAAGTTTAGCATATCACCAGCACGGAATGAAATTTCTTCTTCAGACATTGCAGTAAAATCATATTCTGCTCTAGCAACTACGTGGTCATCTTCACCACTTGCCCAATTGGTGTTGTCTATAAATCAAATTAAGAATTAAGATAAGGTTACTAAAGCTTGAAAAAGAAAAAGGCAGATATTTCACTAGTTATTGCCTATATATTAGATACACATATATTTATTTTGGTTACAGCTTTATTCCCACCCATTTTTTTGAGACAGGGTCTCACTATGTAGTTCAGAGTAGTCTCAAACTCACTATGTAGCTTGGGCTAGCCTGAACTTGTGGCAATCCTCCTGTCTCAGCTTTCCAAGTGCTGAGGTGGGATGACAGGCATGCACCACCATGCCTGGCAAGCTCGTCTTGAACTTGACAATCTTCCTGCCTCAGCCCTAAGTGCTGGGTTTACAGGTGTGTGCCACCATGCCTGGTTCTCATTTTCTGTTTTATACTAGTAAGGAAATTTGCAGTGATGAGGTTTCCATTTTTAAATTTTCTTTCTTTTTTTTGAAAACTATTAAAAACCATTTCTTGCTTTTTCTTCCTATAGCACATATTACTTTCTGACTTACTATGCAGTTTACTTTTCTTTGAAACTGTATCCCACCATTAGATTGCCACAAGGACAGGATTTTAAAAATCTGTTTTATTTACCACTATACCCCTAACTCCTAGAGAACTGCATCTAGCATGTATTACACACTGAACAAACACTGGTTGAACTAATGAATGAAACATTCTTTTATTAACCCAAATGTAAAAGCTAAGGGCACTTTGATTCTTTTTTTCCCTTTATGTATCACATCTAACCAGTGACTAAATTCAGTGATCTATTACATCAGTCCTACTCCTCTCGTCCTAATTTGGACCTTCATTATCTCTCATCAAGTCTAATGCAAAAGCATTATAACTGATCTCCCCAAATCAATAAATATTAAGCATCTTCTATGTGTCAAAAAGATTAGGTATTATCAACACAAAGGTGAAAACCCAAACCTTTTATAAATCTCACCATTTAATTGCAACTATACTAAATTTTATCTTTTTTTAATTTACTTTTTGGTACCAGGAATCAAACTCAGGACCTGGTGCTTGCTAGGCAGGTGCTGTGTTGCTGAGCTGTATCACTGGCCCAACATTTTTTTGTTGTTGTTGTCTGGAGCTGGGAATCATATCTACAGCCTTGAGCATGCTAAGTGGTCTACCACTAAGCTACTTTTCTACCCCCCAGACTGAAGTCTTTAGAGCATTATTTATTATCTCACAATGTACTTAAAAAAACAAAAAACATTCATTCCTTACTAAATGAAAATTAAGTCTCATGATGAAAATTAAGAACTTTCACTATTGGCCTTCAACCTAATTTTTTAGCCCTTTTCTCTACTGTCCTTTTATTCAGTACTATAGGACAGGTGCTGAACAAATTTCCTTTTTTTCCCCAAACATATTTTGTTCAAGCTGTTCCATCTGCCTGACAGTCTCTTCCTTTTTTCATGGTCCTGGACACTCAAATTTAGGGCCTCATGCATGCTAGGCAATCAAGTGTACTACACACTGAGCTATATCCTCAACCTCTTTTTTCTTTTTTCTGATAAAATGTTCCTACTTTCCAAAAATCTAACTCAGATGCCATTTCTTACTGGGTACCATTGCCAAAAATGTGAGTTTTACTTTTCTAGTTCTCTGTAGAAGTTGACAATGGTATGAGGTTAACATGTTTCTGGTGCTGTGTTATTAAAGATGTGACTTTGGACAAGTGAGAGAACCTCAGTTTTCTTGTAAAATGAGGCCAATTCTTATCTCTCTGGGTTACTGAAACAATTACATGAGATTAAAATACACAAAATATCCAGCACATTGTACTGCAAGAAAAAAGGCTTAAGAAACCTTATGTCTCTTCTCAACTATCGTAATCCCTACTGGCCTTTCTGCCTCATTTTAATTACCCATATACTGTATGTGTCTTAACTACTTCCTCCCAATCAGTTTTAGAAAAATAGGGATTACCCTCTATACATATATCTTTGTACCCTCCATAGTACCAAATTCAGTATACCATAGACGGTAGTTAGGCAATGTGTACAGTTAAACTAAACAAATAATACATAAATCAGCAAGCTTATCTTTGCTACACTATCTTCCCCTAGCTCTGCTTAACAAAATAAAACTGGATCAAGATAGTAAATAAGAGTATAAAGATGCTAATTTAACAAATCTGTTTGAAATTTCAAGTTACATGGCTTGTCAACTAGTTCTCCTCCTCTTACCTATTACTTCATCACTGTAGGTAGACAGCAGTTTCCAGATGAGATAAGGACCGCCAAGGATAACAGCAAAGAACAAGAATATTGGCCAAGATTTTGCTGAGTTAGCTGCTTGGTCCTCAGCACCAAGGCAAGCCACAGTTCCTTCACTTTCTGCCCACAGGTCCTCATTCTCAGAGCCTCTTCTTAAACCCATCATCTGCTGTAACCGTCTATAAAGGTATCTTATAGTCCTAACTAATGCAAAAGCTGAAAATACCTTTGTAAAGTGTATTTTTAGTCGGGAAAAGTGATTTGCTACATCCAGTACAGCCCTGAAACTGTTATAGACAGCAGAAAAGGTAGCGTCCATCATCATACTGACAGAGGCAAATGCATGTACAATACTTTCAATGGACTGAAATGCACCCCTGCTGCTTTCTTCAGCTTGCTGAACAAATCTGCTAGGTGGAAGATCATCTACACGGAGGCGGTTATAGCCCAAACCATTATACCCATAACTATAAGGGCTATAGCTTCCATAAAATGAATTTCCATAGGAGCCATATCCAGAAGAGAATGAACTATAAGCAGGTCTGAAAGTGTTCAAATTGCTGCTTCCTGTCTGCTGTGATGGCCTTGGAAGGATAGGTGGAGGCACTCTGGTAAGTGTTGGTTGTCCAGGTCTTGTCAATAAAGTAGGGCCCAAGTCAGCAGATCTAAAACAAAACAAATTCAAAACAATTATTTAAGTACACAACGAACTCAATTCAGAGTAACTATTAAAGATCTATTATATGTCTATTGTTATGATGGATCCTACTGAAGATGTTGTAGGATAGTCATTCCATATTTGATTCTGTGATTCTGCTTTCCATGGTTTTAGTTACTCACAGCCAACTGTGGTTACCGCAGTAGAATAAGATATCTTGAGACAGAAAGAAAGAGACCACAATCACATTGTAGTATACTGTTAAGTGTTATTGTTGCTTATCTCTTACTGTGTTTAATCTTAAAATTCAACTTCATCATAGGCAGTACATAGGAAAAAGATGGTTGATAATGGAGCTGAGTACTATAAGTGGGTTCAGGCGTCCACTGTGGTTTTGCAGTGTATTGTCGATGGTGAAGAAGAGGACTACTATAAGGATTTGTCTCCGATACCCAATACTCAAGATACTTGTTGTTAAGATAAACTGAGTAAGATAAAGTAGCTGACTAAACTGCTATGTAGTTTACTTGTGCTGGAATTTTTAAAAATTATATTCAAGTTACAGGTTCTTTTTATTTTTTATTTTTTTTTTATTTTTTTATTTTTTGCGGCACCGGGGATTGAACTCACAACCTCGCGCCTGCCAGGGCAGGCGCTTAAGGCACTGAGCCAAACTCCCGGCCCTGGTTTTTTGAGGCAGGGTCGCACTATGCAGCTCAGGCCGGCCTTGTGCTCACGTTGTAGCCCAAGCCGGCCTCGAACCCACAACGCTCCGCCTACCTCAGCCTCCCGAGTGCTGGTACAGGTTCTTTTTAAAGACACTTACTCATTGTCTTAAGTTTAATTACAACTATTTGTCCATCCCTGAACCTAAGTAGCATTACTTATTAGTTTTATAATTAAGTTTGAATATCTAAAAAAAGTCCTCCCATACTCTTCTTCAAATTTAAGAAGCTTGGCTATTTGAGCCTTTGTATTTCTATATAAATTTTGTGACTAGAGCTTGGAGCTCTGCATCTCTACTGTCTCGGCCTCCCTAAAAATGCTGATTGTGATCCTGCTTGGGACTATATGCAATCTATAGGTTAATTTGAGATAAATTAATATATTTATACTATTAAGTGTTTCAGTTCACAAATACAATAAATGACCCACTATTTAGGTGTTTTAAAGATTTTTCTCAATAATGTTTTAAAAAAATTTAGTACATCTCAATAATGTCTTACATGTTACTGTGTGGAGGTGTTGCACTTGAAAGAAGTGATGATAGCAGGTAACCTTGTTTCATTTCTGATATCAAAGGAAATGTTTTCAACATATTGCCATGAATTATTATATTTGCTACAGATCTACTATAAATTTAGTAGTTATTTTTAATACTAATTGCTAAAAGTTTTTACCATGAATGAATGCTGAACTTTATTAAATGATTTCTCATCATCTATCAACATGACTATGTGTTTCTCTTTTATTCTCCTAGTACAATGAATTACATTAAGTTTCAAATGTTAAAGTCACCTTACATTCCTGAAGTAACACCAAATATGCCATGATATATTCCTGGATTTGGTTTGCCAGTATTTTGTTGATTTCCTTTTTTGGGGGAGTATTTATGTTCAAGAGTAAGAATAGCCTGCAATTTGGGTATTGCAGTTATACTGGCATCTATCTTTCTTCCCTTCCCTTCTCTTCCCTTCCCTTCCCTTCCCTTCCCCCTCCCCTCCCCTTCCCCCTCCCCTCCCCTCCCCTCCCTTCCCCTTCCTCTTTCTTTCTTCCTTCCTTTCTTTCTTTCTTTCTTTCTTTCTTTCTTTCTTTCTTTCTTTCTTTCTTTCTTTCTTTCTCTTTCCTTCCTTCCTTCCTTCTTTCTTTCGAGGAACCGGGGATCAAACTCACAGCCTTGCACCTGCCAGACAGGTGCTTAAGCCAGTGAGCCAAACTCCCAGCCCTAGTTTTTTGAGACAGGGTTGCACTATGTAGTTCAGGCCGGCCTTGCACTTGAGTTGTAGCCCAAGCAGACTTGAACTCACAACGCTCCACCTACCTCAGCCTCCTGAGTGCTGAGATTAAAGGTGTGCACCACCACGCCCAGCCTCTTTTTTTTTTTTTTTTGGTACCGGGGATCGAGCTCACAACTTCGCACCTGCCAGACAGGCGCTTAGGCCACTGAGCTAAATCCCCAGCCCTTATACTGGCATCTTTAAAAGAGTTAGGGAGTTGAATATTTCCTTCCTTTTTACACTCTAGAGGAGTATTTTTTGTAATTATTTCTTCCTTAAATATTTGTAAAATTCACCAAGGAGGTCATATAGACCTAGAATTTTCTTATTAGAAAACATTTTAGTTATAAATTAAATTTCTTTTAGTAGCATGCCATGAAACTTGTT
Source organism: Dasyprocta punctata (assembly GCA_004363535.1). NCBI lineage: Eukaryota > Metazoa > Chordata > Mammalia > Rodentia > Dasyproctidae > Dasyprocta > Dasyprocta punctata. The sequence continues at coordinate 39,892 of RJWM01012160.1, read as the reverse complement.
GCCCGTATATCATTGTCGGTCTGTGAACCATTTGTACAAGTCTGTAATGAGAAAAGGACAGAAAAATGATATTTACATTGCTATATTTTTGCTATAGTTTGTAAAAGTAGTGGTCAACAACACAAATAATCTGAGAAGCATTGTTTTAATACTTATGGAACTATTCACCTTTTTATTTATAAAGTAATACTTTAATTTTTTTTGTCTTTTTTTTTTTTTTGGAGGCAGTGTTTCACTATACCATTCAGGCTGGCCTCGAACTGAGTGATCCTCCTGCCTCAGTCGATTGAGTGCTGGGATTACAGGCGTGCACCACTGCACTCTGCTTTTTTTTTTGGATACAGTCTCACCATGTAGTTTAGGCTGGCCCCTGAACTTACTATGTAGTGGAGGCAGGCATTGAACTTTGGGCAAACAATGTGCCTCAGTCTTCTGAGTGCTGAGATTATAGGTGTGAGCTACCATGACTGACTTTCCTGTTCTTATTTCTACAGTTCATCCTCTTGTCTCTTTGTGCTTCATTCTAGGTATTTTCTTCCCAATTATACAGTGGGTCACTGCTACTTCAAGGGCTAATATGTAATAATATAAGGTGCCTGTAGCATAGAGTAACTCAACAAGTCCTCTTTCTTTTTCTTTTCTTTCTTTTTTTTTTTTTTTTTGGCTGAACTGGGAACTGAACTCAGGGCCTTGCACTGAGGTATAACCTCAGCCGTGTGTGTGTGTGTGTGTGTGTATGTGAACTGCCCAGGCTAGGTTTCAACTTGGGATCACTCCCAGAGTGCTAACAAGTGATTTCTTCACAGGGAAATTTTTGTTATCAAGAAAATGCCTGTTGAATTAAATACAGTGGTATGTTTAGCATTAAAGTTGTTACACTGTGAAACAAATTCCATATTTTATTGTGGACTATTAATACATCATTGGGAAATAGCAGTCCACAGATTCTCAGCAGACACAAAACACATGCCGAGTAGGGCTATTCTAAGTCATGAATTTTCTCTGTAGTAGTACCTACTCTGCTGTTAACCACACTGAGTTTTAATTTTGGTTACTGTAACTTTTGTTCTAGAATATCCTTTTCTTTTTAAGAACTTCAACTTCTAATTTCCTGCCAAAATTCTTTTTTGCTTTTATTGCCGTTAACACATTAAACAGAGTTAAAGTCTTTATGGTAGTTCTATTTTCTGAAATCCATATGAGTCTTTTTATCATTTAGTTTCTATATACAGTATCTAATGACTTCATGAATCTGGTGGTTTGATGTGTTTATGTGTCATATCGACATGAAGAATCATAGCAATAAATTCAGGCTCTGGGTGATGTTCTCTTCCTCCAAAAGTGTTCCATTCTGGATGATATTGTTTCTCTCTCACCCCTGATAGTGTTTGTTTATAATAAGCACTGACATAAATACTATACAGGATTCTCATTAGTGAATACTTAAACATATGTATCACATAAACTATTAACACAAATTATTTTCTTATATTATCTTTCACAATTATTGAATTATTTCACAATTCAATGAATATGTCATTTAAAAAATTATAGGGAGTTACATTTAAATATTTGATTAAAAATAGTCTTTTTCTCTTGGTCTTCCCTAGGTTTTGTTTGTTTGTTTGGCTTTTTTTTATTTTTTTTAATTTTTTTTTTGCGGCACCGGGGATTGAACTCACAGCCTTGCGCCTGCCAGGGCAGGCGCTTAAGCCACTGAGCCAAACTCCCGGCCCTGGTTTTCTGAGGCAGGGTCGCACTATGTAGCTCAGGTCGGCCTTGCACCACGTTGTAGCCCAAGCCGGCCTCGAACTCACAACGTTCCGCCTACCTCAGCCTCCCGAGTGCTGGGATTAAAGGCGTGCGCCACCACGCCCGGCTGTTTGTTTGGTTTTTTGAGACAGGGTCTTGTTACTCAGTTCAGGCTGGTCTTGAATTCATTATGTAGCCCAGGCTGGCCTTGAATTTGAGGTAATCCTCCTGCCTCAGCCTCCCAAATGCTGGGACTACAGGCATGAGCCACCACACCTGGCATTCTTCCCTAATTTTAATGCTGTCTTTTAATGATATACAGAAGTATACCTACTGTCCACATTATATTTTTGCTTTCTATTATAACCAGCATGTTAAGAACAACTAAGCAGATCTATAATTTAGAAGGACCAAGGGTATGTGATGTTAAATGCTGATTCTCCCACACACAACTTTTTATTTTGAGAAATTTCAAACAAAAAAATTTAAGTGTATTTACACATACTTTTTCTTGGTAGATTTAACAACTACTATGATTTTTCCACATTTATTTGTTCTTTCACTCTCTTGTCTGACACTAATTCTTCATTTGAAGTTAACTTCTAGACTTGATACAGTTCGCCTAAATACCTCAGTATACATCTCCTAATACAGACATTTCATACAAAATCATAATGCCATATCTCATTTCTGCAAATTTAGTTCTACATCATATTATCCAACTAATGTCCAAAATGTGTCCATTTCCCTCAAATATATGCATGTTTGTTTGTTCAGCAGTATTGGGGACTGAACCCAGGGCCTTTGCACTAAGCTAAATTCCACCCCCCCACACACTTTTTTGAGACAGTATCTCACTAAATTGCGAAATTGTCCAGATGGGCTCAAATTTGCTATACTCCTGCCTCAGCCTCCCAGACTGCTGCGATTATAGGCATGCGTCACTAGGCCCAAATGACTCTGTATAATAAACAACTTGGAGATAAAGTTCGTGCACTTAAAGTATAAGGTACAATGATTTTTAACATACTCATAGAGGTACACAGCTATCACCATACTTACATTCTGGAATATTTTCATTATCCTAAAAAAGAAATCTCACCTTTTTAGCAGCCATTCCACATTTCCTACCCCACCTCCATTTTTTTGTTTGTTTATTTGTTTTGTAATATTGAACCTGGAATCTTTGGACTAGGCTACATTCATAGCCATTCATTAATTCATTAATTAATTCGTCTGTTTATTTATTTAGAGTCTTGCAAAGTTGCCCAAGCTAGGCTTGCACTTGCCCTGTCTCCCAAAATGCTAGGATTACAGGTGTGTGCAATCATGTCCAGGTCCTATTTCTCATTTTTTGGTAATTACTAGTCTACATTCTGTGTCTATAAACTTGTATATTCTGGATATTTCAATTATAGTTGATTCTTGTTATTTAAGGTAGTTATATCCTATAAAGTTTTTATAAATTCTAATTTAGCCAAAGGATAAATCATTATTCCTAGGAGAAAACAGAAGTTTAGGTTCCTACAAGTTTCAGGTCACAGTATCAACCAAACACTACATATACTTGCTTTACTAATCTGTTTGGCATTTCCTAAGCTAATGAAGTTGACATATAAGGATTAGTGGTCACACCTGCACTATGCATGTCCATGAGTGACAATGAAAGTGCTAGGAATAAACTTTAGGTTACGAAATTTTAGTGAGTAGGTTGGTTTAAAAATACAGAATCTACAAATAATGAAGCTTTAGAGCCAAAGATGGTTTCAGCCTGGTGAGTGGAGCAAGGTTGCAATAAGTCACAGCAAGGTGGAGGAGGTGAATTTAAGGTTCAAGACAGAAAATCATAAACCAGATGATACTACCAAGGAAAACTTAATTGATAGTATAGCCAGAAGAATTAACCAACTTCCAAAGACAGACAGGAGTCTACTTGAATATGGATCAACATATATTGGACTTAATGCTGCTTTCTGTGGCTCTTAAGAGCAAAGTCTTTTTTGGCACAACTTGCATGTGACAAAGGCTCATTATAGCTGCTGGCTTACCAGTGGCAATGACCCACTTTTGTCAGCAAATGCCTCCTACACAAGTTTTGTAAGTTCACCTCTGAGTACATGTGATTCGAACTGTGAAACCTGGACCATGACACAGGCTGGACTGGTTGGTTTAGTTTCTGGTGGTCAGTACCCTGCTTTCTTGGCCAGACCTGTGAATGGTGCCTTAACAGTTTGGTATCAATCAATGCTGCTACCAGAGAAAGAGAATATTTTAATGTACTGGATTAGAATATCCAAACCTGTCTTTAGAAAGATGCTATGTCCCCTTTCACTTCAGAAAGTCTAGGTAATATAAACTACTTTATAAAGGCTCTTTAGTTACCCAAATTGGTCCTATAAATTCACTGATTTTTAACCAAATATGTATGCAAAAACAAAATAGTGAAAATAATCTATCTCTAATGTTAAAAATAAACATACAGTTGTAATTTTAGCACATGAGGTACAAGGCTAGATAGGACAACGAAAGGCTGATCCTCAGTAAAACTACCCACTTATACAAGAGTAAAGACAAGGCTTACACTCAGTAGTAGAGTGCTTGCCCAGCATGCAGGAGCCCTGGGTTCAGTCCCTAGCACTGTGTCAAAAATAAAAGAAAGCAAGCAAGCAAGCAAGCACAATTTCTCTATAAAAACAATTACTGAGACTTTATGGACTTACAATTTTTAGTGTTTTGTTACAGGCTTCTTTCCCTTAGCATAATGTTTCCAAGGTTTTGGTTCAGGTTCAGTATTTCTTATTTGAAATGCTTGAAACTAGAAGTATTTTGCATTTCAGGTTTTTTTTTTTCATCAGATTTTAGAATGTACTTATTGAGATATCTTTGGAATAGGGCTCAAGTCTAAACATGAAATTCACTTACGTTTCATATGTACTTTACACACACAGCCTAATGATAATTCCATATGTTTCTAGTGTAGTTTTTAAACTATCACATGAAGTCTGTGATGGTTTATCTTGTCACCTTGACCAGTTTGAGACACACAGGAGATTAGTAAAGTACACTTTTGGGTGTTTCTGGGTAGGTCATAGGGGATATCTGGCTCCTTCCTCTCTGGTTTTTCCCCTGTGACTTTTTCCCTGGCTGTCATGAGGTTAGTAGCTTTTATCTACCATATTCTTTAGTCATGATGTTTTTGGCTGGGTGCCAGCTGACACTAGACTGAATCTGAACCTGTAAACCAAAATAACTCACTCCTTCTTTAAGTTGTGGGTGTTAGGTATTTTGTCCCAGTAATGAAAAGTTGACTAATACAGAAAACTGGTATGTACCAGCAATGGGGTCATTGTTGTGATTACACCTGACCAAGTAGTTCAGAAACCTTTGGAACTGGTTAAAGTGGGAGTTTAGAAAGATGTAGAGATGTGTGCTAGAGAAGCCCTAAAATGCTGTGACCAGGGCTTGATTCTGGAGGGAGCTCAGAAGACACTAAAGACTATGCTGATGAGGTTTCAGATGGAAATTGAGGACTGTATTGGCAACTGGACTAGAAGTCAATCATGCTACATTCTGGCAAGTAATTTAAGTACAGTCCATGCCCTAAGATTTTGGGAGGCGGTGTTTAAAGGTGACAGACTAACTTAACTGGGGGAGAAAATTTCAAGGTGGCCAGATGTTTTTAGCCAGATGTATAGTGAGAATTGGCAGCAAATAGCGAGGTAAATATTTGATAAACTTGCAGTTTGGCCATAACAGAAGGTATGACTGTTGAAGAGATTAGTGCCACTAAAAAGAAGCTAAATGTCAGGTACTGTGGATTATACCTGTAATCCTGGCACTTAGAAGGCTGGATCACCATGAGCTTGAGGCCAGCCTGCGTTACATAGTGAGTTCAAAGCCAAAGCCAGTCTGGACTACCCAGAGAAACCCTGTCAAAAAGGAGGAGGAGACAGAGGAAGAGGAAAAAGGGAGAGGGGAGGAGGAGAAACAACCAAGAACACTAGGACAAAAAGAAAGATGCCTTGAGGGCATCTAACGAGTTAGCCAGAACCCACAAATCCCAGCTTAAGGGGTAATAAAATTGTACACTCCTTTGACAAGACTGCTTTGAGAAAAGGATGGCAGGGTATCTGCTTCCATAGAGCTCCCTATTAAATTGCTTCCCCAGGATTTATTTCACTGTGCTCAGCTGTCCAATTACTGAGAAGCCACTGCAACTATTGTTCATTGGGACCTGGCTACTGCTTGAGCTGGTAGCAGACCACAGTAACATCCATGTGACGCTGATTTTATAGGTATGCAGAATATATGAGTTATAGGGTTGTAGAAACTTCCACCCAGACTTCAAAGGAAGGCCTGAGAGGACAGACAACATGTGATAGAGTTAAAGTTCTTGCCAGCAGCTCCTGAAAGAGGGATGTGTGAAACTATGGGAGGGAGGCCTAAGCTGTAATAGAGACTTGAAGATGTCAGCAATGTGAAATGTCTGCAAGAAAAGCTATAGGTGGTAAATGGACCCAACCCGAGAGAGAGAGAGAGTGAGACAGACAGACAGACAGAGACAGAGAGAGACAGAAAGAGAGACAGACCATGTGGCCTGCAACTGCCCAAGTCCTCTGGAACTCACATTTGACCACTGTGTGCCCTAGATACCAAACATGAAACCACAGGATTTAATGTTTATTTTGCTGAGTTTTGGTTTTCCCTTACTTTGATTTCTTTAATTTCCCTATTCCTTCCTTTTGGAATTGGAATGCTGACCCTAGCTTACTGTATCTTGGGAGTACATAATATGCTTTTTGAATTTTACAGGGGTTTACAGTCAAACAGTTTTTCTTGAGTCTCAGAGAAGATTTTGGGTTTAAGACTTTTTTTTGTACAGGACTCAAACTCAGGGTCTTGTGGTTGCCAGGCAGATGCTGTGCTGCCGAGCTATACCTTGGCCCTGCATTTATGATTTTTGAGTGATGTTGGGACTACTGTGATTTTGGGAAAAGAATTAGTGCACTTGTGGCTGCATGCAGGATAGGTACATCATGTTAGGTAGAGCTTGACAGACACCTAGGTTAGTAAAGCACACTTCTAGGTGTTTTTGGATGGGTCATACGGATGTGACCTTAGGAACTGTATTTGGTCCCTGGCCCCTTTCTCTCTGGCTCTTCCCTTGTGATTTTGTTCCTGGTTACCATGAGGTTGGCAGCTTCTTCCACTACACCCTTAGGCCATGATGTTTCTGCCTGGGAGCCAGCTGACATTGGATAGAAACTTCTAAATCTGTGAACTGTAATAATCTTTTCCTCCTTTAAGTTTACAGCGTCAGGTAATTTATCCTAGCAACAAAAAACTAGTAAGTCAGGTATAGAATTTTCCACTGTGACGTCACGTTAGTGCTGAAAAGTTCTGGATTTTGAATGCACAACTTGTACTTTATTATTTTTTATTGCCTAATCATATTTATCCACACATATCCATTGAGGGACATTGGTGCTACTTCCACATTTTGGCTGTAATGAGTAATGCCATTGTGAATATTTGTATATGAGATTTGTGCAGATATGTGTTTTCATATTTCCTGGGTATATACCTAGGAGTAAACTGCCCCATCACAAAGTAAATACATGTTTAACATTTGGAGGAACTGCCAAATTATTTTCCAAAGTAACTGTACTATTTTACACTCCTACCACTACTGTGGGAAGGTTCCAGTTTCTCCATACCCTTGCCAACACTTATTTTTTATTACAGTCAATCTAGTGGATGAGATGTGGTATCTCTCACTGTGGCTTTCATTTGCATTTCTCTGATGGCGAATGTTGGAAAACTTTTCATGTGCTTATTCGCCATTTGAAAATATTATTTGGGCTACATGTGGTGGCAAACACCTGTAATCCTAACACTTAGGAGATTGAGGCAGGAGGATCACTGTGAGTTCAAGGCCAGCCTGAACTATATAGCAAGACCCTGTCTCAAAGCACTAAAAAAAAAAAAAGAAAAAAAATATGAATGAAATATCTATTCAGATACTTTGGCCACTTTTAATTAAATTAGCCTTTAAATTATTTGTCTTTATTACTGATCTGTAAGAATCAATATATCCTTTAAAACTATTTTTTGAACAAAAATTCAGTTAATGTTTACACACTGCATTTAGTTGTTTTATATCCCTATTATCTTCTAAACTAGAACCCTCTTCCCCTTTAATGTCCCTAACCTTTTTAGAGTCCAGTTTTTTTCCCAGAATATTCCACATTCTGGATTGATATCTTCCTAAAATATTAACATGTCCCTTTATCCTCTGTATTTTCTGTTAAATAAAGATTGTATCCTAAGGTTTGATTAGAACTAGGTTCATTATTTTGGCAAGAATAATTATAAGGTAGCTGGGCGTGATGGCACATACCTTTAATCCCAGCACTTGGAAGGCTGAGGCAGGAGGATCATTTTGAGTTCGAGACCAGCCTGGGCTACAAAGTGAGTTCAAGGCCAGCCTGAACTGCATAGTGAGACCCTGTCTCAAAAAATAGGGCCGGGCATTTAGCTCAGTGGCTTAAGCGCCTGCCTGGCAGGTGTGAGGTTTTGAGTTCAATCCCAGGTATTAAAAAAAACCCAATAATCATATGGTGATTTTTATTGTTTACTTCATATCATACTACATTAGGAGGCACATAATGCCAGACTGCCTTTTTACTTGTGAAACACAGTTAGATGATTTGCTTATGGTGATGACTAGGGTATAATCTATGGCAGACGTCGCCAACATTTTTGGCACCAGAGACCAATTTTGTGCAAGACAATTTTTCCATGGCTTGAGAGGGGTGCTTTTAGGATTAGAGTTGCATAAGAAGTACAAACTAGATCCCTTGCATGTGCAGTTCACAGTAGGGTTTATGCTGCCATGAGAATCTGTTGCCATTGCTGCTCTGGCAAGTGGAGCTCAGGCACTACTGCTAGCCATGGGAAGCTGCTGTGAATACAGGTAAAGTTTTGCTTGTTCACTCACTGCTTACTTCCTGTCCATCAGTCAGTTCCCACCAGTCTTACTTTTCTTGTTGCTGATACAAAATACCCAACGATTTATTTTATTTTATTTTATTTTATTTTTTGAGACAGGGTTAGCTCACTAAGGAACGCAGGTTGGCCTTGAACTCACTTATGTATCCCAGGCTGGCGTTGAACTCATGGTGATCCTCCTGTTTCAGTCTCCCGAACGCTGGGGTTATAGACATGTGCCACCATCCTGGCTGACACCCAAAGTTAAAAGGGGAAATGTTTATTTAGTTCACAGTTCATAGAGGTTTCAGTCCATAATCAGCTGGCTCCAAGGCAGGGTGGCACATGGTAGAGGGACAACAGTTGATGGCAGTGGAAGACAGCAAAAGCAACAAGAGAAAGTAAAGAGACAAACCTCTTTCTGTCCCTTATATTATATGCAGGCTACCTGGCCTAAGGCAGATGTAGCAATCCCACCCTTAATCCCAACATTGGACTATGAATCAACTGCAAACTCTAGATTCTGCTGCCTTTGAAAAGCTGCCCCCTCTCCCCATGACTGCATGAGGCTTTGGGGGGACATCTAGACACAAACTATAACACTGCCATATGGTCTGTTTCCTAAGAAGGGGTTCGGGACCCCCAATCTATGCGCTGACACTCTGGTCTTATACCATTATTCTATTCCTTTGTTCAGCTCATGGTTTAACATTTGTTCATGATCTTTGCCTAGTATTACATGTGTAACTGTGAAATGATAATTTTCTGATCTAGGCTAAAGTTTTAAATTAGCCTGGGATAATAATATTGTAGACAAGTTACTAGAATTCTTAAATTTTTTTTCTTTTCCTGAACGCAGTATTTTAAAAATGAAGCGAAATTTAAAAGAGTGTCAGTAGACTGCCAAATCATGTAGTACATTCAGAGTTTGATGAACCAGTTCTGTACCTAAGTAGGAGCAATAATAAACAAAATAGAAAAACAGATGTATCTAGATTTGACACAAAATTAACATTTGTGGAACAGAAACTAAAAAGAAACGTAAATAGGAAAGAAGGCTAAAACTGCAGACTTGCTAATATTAGAAAATAACAAAAACAAACAAAATTAGTTTGTCTGAGGCTGGGAATTAGGGCATATTACTTTAATTCCTAAATAGAGATTATAAATTTTGCCACCAACGGAGTTTTATAAACTTACAGAACTAAGAAAGGGGAGACTCTGATAAGGTCTCAAGCCTGGGTACCCAAACAAGTTAACTACTATTAACTCGGTGGTGATCTGTGACATCCTCAACTAGCCCACTGTTTTCATACCTGATTCCTACATGAGAGTGGGTGCAGATGGGACAGGCAGAGGCAACATGAAATCTGTTAGTGAGAGAGACAGAGAGAAAGAGAGAGAGAGAGGGAGAGAGAGAGAGAGAGAGAGAGAGAAAGGTAGAAGGCGAGAAAACACCTCTAAAATTCTTCCTCAAAATGAGCTTATCGAAAATGCCACAGACATGAAGTAAAAACACTAAGTAACCAGGTCAACAAAAATCAACAATAAAAATTCATTCAAGGAAAAACTAAACATAAGCAAAATGTCTAGATATGTTTAAAATTATCAAATAGATGAACACAGGAATGTCATCTGTAAAAAAAACCACATGACATAAAACCTGTAAGTGTGAAAAAAATACATTAGAAATCTCAGACATCATGCTCACAGACACAGGAGCTATCCTGCAACTGCAAAACGAAGAAAATTAGGAGCAGAGAGGAAAAACAGAATTTGGGAATTTCACTTTAAGTAATAGCAGTAGTGTAGAGAATCAGACTATCCCTTCAAATGAAAACACCTTGAATACCTAGGAAAGACTAGAAAAATATGATTAAAGCATTATGGAAAAAAAAATTAAAGCATTAGAAAGGAAGGCACTAAGCAATTTTTTTCTTTAGTTCTTTTTAGACAGGGTTTCGTCATGTAGTTCAGGCTCATCTTGAGTGAACTATATGACTCAAGCTGGTCTCGAACTTACGGCAATTCTCCTGCTTCAGGATCCTCTTGCCTCAGCCTCCCCTGTACTGGGATTACAAGCATGTGCCACCATGACCAGCCAGCAATTTTATTTTATTTTTTATCTTTTGTTTTTTTGAGACAGTGTCTCGCCATGTAGTTCAGGCTGGCCTGAACTCACTATGTAGCCCAGGTTGGCCTTGAACTCTCAGTCATCCTCCTGCCTCAGGATCCTCCTGCCTCAGTCTCCCCACTGCTGGGATTACAGGCATGTGCCACACCTACTATTAAGCAATTTTAGAGTCAAAATCTAGGAGAGGAAAAGAATCATTCCCACATTTTGCAATGTTTCTTTAGGACAAATTCAGGAAGAGAGGACTGACAGGATGAGAAAGGGCAGAGCGTTTAATAACCTCCCTGGGCTAAGGAGAAAACTAGTGTTCCGAACTCTGGACAGGATTATAGTGAGTATGGCACTTTAGGCTGGGAACTCAAAGAGCCATACACTAAAAATAAAGAGTGAAAAGGTTAACAAGAAATAGACTAGCCCTGGTAGGGACAACAATTTCAAATCAGCTCAATCCTTGATTGGATTACAGTAATCCTAAATTGCTGGGTCCTGCGGTGCTGGTCAAAAGTAAAAGTCTCTGAAGGGAATATACCTCCCTAGGGTTCAAATTACCTTAAATTGTCTATATACAATGTCCAGCTCCCATTAAAAAAATAATGGGACCTCTATGATGACAAAATTATATGTTTTAACAAAAAGAGCACTATCAGACAATACAAAGAGCTTGACAGAGGATCTAGAAAATGAAGTTATTAGACAGAAACTATAAAAAACTATGCTTACTATTAAAAAAGAGAAATCTGCAATTTTTTTTCAGCAGAGAATAGAAATCATAAATCAGGATCAAATGGGAATTCTAAAACAAAAAATAAAACAAAAATACCCTAAACCAACCAACTGACAAAAAACTTCCCCCAAAAACCCCACAAAACAAACTATGATTAGTTGTTTATAGGATGCTGCATATATGATTGACATATATGTAATCTGACTTTAAAAGTGTGAAGAGACAGGTAGAAGCAATATTTGAAGGGACAATGGCTAAAATCTTTCTGAAATAAAAAGCATCAAGGCCAGGTTCAAGTGTCCTGATGAATTCTATATAAAATAACATAAACAAAAACATATGGAAGGCCAAAAGACTATGATTACTGAAAAAAAAAAATCAGATGGGGGAAAAAGTTGCTTTGGTTCTTTTTAAAGGATTATGAGTAAGACAAGGATTGCTAAAACCATCAGAAAATTGACAAAAGGAAAAAAAAAAAACAAAGGAAGTCAAGAAAAACCTAGATTTCAGTACTTGGGAGGCTGAGGTAGGTGGAGCATTGTGAGTTCCAGGCCAGCGTGGGCTACAAAGTGAGCACAAGGCCAGCCTGAGCTACATAGTGCGACCCTGTCTCAAAAACACTAGGGCCAGAAGTTTGGCTCAGTGGCTTAAGTGCCCGCCTGGCATGTGTAAAGTTGTGAGTTCAGTTCCCTGTGCCACCAAAAAAAAAAACAAAACAAAACAAAAAACTTAGAATCTTTGATGATAATGTTGAGACAGCAGATCTCTGGACTTACTGCTAACTAAACAATAAATGTCTTTATAGTACAAGGCATAGTATAATATTGTTAGTTGTAGCAGACACTATTCTTGATATTGACATGTTTAACAGACAAGATGAGAAAAACAGTGCCCAAACAAACAATATTTAAAGGTATGATTTGTAAGGACTTTTCTGAATTAAAGAAAAATATGAATCCTTAAACACTGTGGATAATAAAGAAAAGAATATGTATATTTATATCCAATACAGCATAATAAAGCTACAGAGTATTAAGGTATTGCATAAAAACTTAAAAACTAAAGAAGAAGAAGACAACTTACTTATAAAGGAATAAAAATTAGAAATAAATTTCTCAGTCTATGAAACATTAATACAAAACCAGAATAGTACAAAGTAAGTAACTTTCAATTTCACCGAGGAACATACATACAAAGATCTTAAAATAACAAAATAAGATTTTGGGATTGCATATTTAAACAATCAGAACTATGCAGAGTTTATCCAAAAATGAATGATAAACTGTTACACTTCTTCATAATAGAAATCTGAGCAAGGTAGTGAGAAGTTTGACAGGATATGTATTGAAAACAAAACATCTCAATATCAACGCAATGATGCTAACAAACTCTACTGGCTTATTCATAAATACAGGATTATCTATACGGAATGCTGGAGTTTGTCCTCAGTCTGGGCAACATAGGGAAACCAGTGTGAAAAACACTACTCTGTAATTTAAGAGAGTAAGGTGCTGCCAAAAGAACAGACAAACAGATCAGTAGAACAAGTCAAAAAGTCTCCCAAGCCAGAATCACATATTTAGGAAAGCCTGACATCGGATAGATGGCATTATAAACTAAGATGGAATAGATTACTCAATAAATATTGCTGGGGTGATTACTGATCCACATGGAAAAAAAACTTCCTACTTCACACTGATTTTGGTACATCAAAGTCACTTCTTGGTGAATGAAAGATTGGAAGGAGAAAATCAGAACATTTAAAAGAAAACAGAAGCTGAATGTGGTGTTGCTTGCCTATAATCCCAGCTATGAGGGAGGCTGAGACAGGAGGATTAGAAGTTTGAGGGTCCACTGAGCAACTTAGTAAGATCCTGTTTCAAAATTTAAAAAAAAAAAAAAAAAAAAAAGTCTGGGTATGTAGCTCAGTGAAAGAGCAATTGCCTAGCATGCATAAGGCCACAGCTTCAATCCCTAGTGTTGCAAAAACATAGAGAAAAATTTTTCTGATCTGGGTAGAAGTGATTTATCTAAAACAAAAAGCACAGGCAATAAAATGTGACAATCTTGGCTATATTAAAATATCTGTACAAAAAAATTGAACATAAATGTAAAGAAGGTGACAAGCTACAGACTGAAAGATACAAACAAAAATATAAATAATAAAGTGCTTTTGAGCCAAGTATGGTGGCACACACAAGGCTGGGGCAAGAAGATCTTGAGTTTGAGTCTCAGCTACATAGTGCTTTTCAAGACCAGCCTGCACTACACAGTGAGACTCTGTCTTAAAAAATAAGTAAATATTCTCACAAATTGATAAACAAAGTCAAAAGTAGGCAATAGTAAGAACTAATATATAAAAATATATTATTGTTTAGTATGTCTTACAACTTTAGATTATATATTAAAAACAACAAACTTAAATTCTAAAGCATATATTAAAAACAACGAACAAATTCTTAAGCATAAAAACATCATTGGGTGCCCTGAATACCAAAGAGGGACAGCAGTTACACTGGAGAGAAGAATGGGAGGGTGTCAATATTATTTCTTAAGGTGAATATACAGGTATGATCTTACCCTATACCAGTCTGTATATGTTTTTAAAAATTTCTAGTAAAAAAGTGAGAAAATGATTAACTTCACATAAACAAAACTTTAACACATGCAAATACAAACCTTTTCTCTTTCAACAAAGTTTAGAATGGGGGAGTCAGAATCATTCATTAAAAAGGTAGTAGAAAGTGCTGCCCCAGCTTAACAGCATAATTAAGTTTATTACTCATGTATGTATCATTATTAAATTAAGTAGTTATTAGCCGGGCATGGTGCATACCAGTAATCCCAGTACTAGGGAAGCTGAGGCAGGAAGATCGCAGTGAGTTTGAGGCCACGCTGGGCTACCTAATGAGTTCCAGGCCAGTTTGAATTATATTACCCTATCTCCAAAATAAATAAATAAATGAAATAAACAAATTAGATAATGTATTCAACTTACAGATCATCCACAGATACAGATCATCCACAGATATAGAGTTCCTGTTTTAGAGTAGCTTCTCCAAATCTCAGCCAGAAACATCAGCTGAATTATGCTCGAAAAGCACGCTAAGTGTATTGGGCTGAGATCCAATTGCGTAAAAGTGACCTTCTGGGCTTTCACCTACTTTTCGAGAGGTTGTAAATAGCTTTTACTAATGACTTTTGCTCTCTACCCGGACCAGGCAAACGCTCTCAACTGTTACAGGTCGAGTATAAAGGGGGTCAGGCAGTTCTGCCACCGTCCCGCAAACAGGAACAGGGAAGAAACCGCCCCCTTTTCTTTCAAGCACTTGCACCCAGACAGGCGCCCAGCAGCTCCCACAGAAACGTCCTCGCCAGACGAGAAACTGCTGTCTTGATTAAACTCCCTCCGCAGGCGTGCGAATGTCAGCTCCATCCCACCCCTACCCATGGTGGGGAACTAGCTGAAGCCAGGACACTACAGCCTCCCCGGGTAACGGCCTCAACCGCCTCCTACCAAGTCCCCGCTCTGGCCCACCAAATTCGCGCCTTGAAGAATCCCACACTCACTGGAAAGTGGGGCCAGGTCCGGGTCCCGGCCCGGCCCCCAGAATTCGGCGGGTCTCCCAGGGTTTCGGGGGAGGCGGCGGCTGGGACGCCATCTCAGCCACCTCTCGGCTCCCACCCACGGCCGGGACTGTTCAGACTAAGGTACTCGGCCAAAGGCGAGCCAGGCACAACGAGAAGAGCACCGAACCTTCCACCAGCCCCCTCCTACAAACCGGTCGCAGTTTGTGGTATTTTTCCATCTGAGGCCAGAGGACGAGCGGATACTACGAATTTACTGGAGGAAATCCTCTCTTTTTAGTTGCCCTAGATTATAGTCTCGGTTCTAAACCTGAGCGTAAGGGCTCATCGATATTTCTGGCGGCGGCTACAATGTCCTAGACACCGAGTCCCACAGAGGCCTTTCTCGCACTGCACCGCGCCGGCTGAGAGAAGTGCCCTATGCACTGTAGCGCTCGCAGGGTAGCTGGGGTGTGAGGTTGCAAACCAGGCCGTTTTTCAGATTTCCCTACAGACAAGCCGGGGAAGGCGGCTCATTTCTCTCGGGAGGGGAGTACTTTTGTTCTACAGCTCTCGTTTCCTAGGGGAACAGAATTGCTAGGCGCAATAGGTTCGTTGTCTTTACTCTTCCCCAATCCCGTTGAGAGCCGGAAGGGGTTAAATCTCAGGCTCCTTCTGCTCGGGAGAAGGTAAGGCGGTCAGGTTCAGAGGTGAGGGGTCGCAGACTGGGTCCAAGATAGGTGTGATAGGAGGAAGTTTTTTCTCTCTTGGTGGAGCGGCTTTACTAACCTGGAGGGGTGAGTGGGAAGTTTCTTGATCAAAGAGGGTAAGGGATTGCTTGGCCAGAACACAAACTCGAGGCTCGATTTTGGGATGAACTTTCCAAGAACCCAGGATAGATTCCAAAGCTAACTTTGTACCAGTTGAAGTTTTGAGTACCTCTGACCCTGGAAATCCACACCCCACCTCCACGCCATGGGAGGAATGACATCCGTGTGTATGGAAATGGATTTTTAAAAATCCCATGGTGTCAGATTTACTCTGGTCATTTTGGTGGATTTTCTCATGCTCTGTTCTTTTTCTCCTTTTCAATGAATGGCTTCTGTAATTGTTTGAACGGTGAAAAATATTTTCTCTCTCACTTAATCGGAGACTGGGCTAGTTATGATTGGCTTGTGAAGAAGAGATTTAGTCTCGATCCTGTAGGGACAAGTGGGAGGCAGTACTGATGCAGCTTGTTCTAGATTTCTTTCTGTAAAGCAAACACGCAAAGAGCAAAAATCTTAACAGTGGTAAACAGCACTGGAAAACTGACAGCTTGAGATACATGTCTCAGGACTTGCTTTCAAAAAGAATAAATCTAATAACTGAACAACAGTTTCATTATGAAGTCCTATCATTTCATTGCATCAAGATGAAACAAATTTAAGGCATATTTTCACCTTTTAATATTAACGTGATTGAGAAGAGGCTAGATTGTTGCTATGTGAAAATGGTTTTTAAAAGTTGATAAATCCGTAGCTCAAATTATTAACACACTCAAGAAGGTTTGAGATTTTTTTTTAAACTTCAAAATACTCAGGACAGGAGGTTTTGTAATTCTAAACAGGTTTGGGAACTTCTCAGAGCCAGAAGATCCTTGTGTGTTTTTTGTCGACTTTGTGACTTAACCTTTATTCTAGTGAACATACTGGAGAAATAGCATTCAGTGAAGCCCCAGGAAAGAGAACATAAATTTGAGTGTAGCTATTTTAAGTCCCCAGGAAAAGCTTCTCTACAAAGTCACATTTTACCACATTTGCTGATTTGTTTATTGGAAGAAGTTGTATTTGTTTCTCTTTGAGTTAAAGATTAATTCTGAATTAAATCAAATTCTTGATGTTAATTAATGGGAAGGAGGAGAAAAAATAATTTCATAATTTAAAAGATTAGTCAGGCACAGTGGCACATGCATGTAATCTCAGGAGGCCAAGACAGGAGAAGTGAAAATTCCAACTCAGCCTGTGTAATTAATTTAGTGAGACACATGTTTTAAAAAAGAAAAAGGGCTGGGGATGGAGCTCAGTGTGAAAAGGCCCTGGGTTTAATTCCCAGAGCCACACTCCCACCAACAGAGAAGGAGAGACACACACACACACACACACACACACACACACACACGAGGGAGAGGGAGAGTCCACAACACTGACACTAGTTTATTATTTAAAGTAATGTGGATTAATTCACTAATCACACCTATTTGTGCAAAATGTAGAATTTGAAGTTTTAGTACTGTTCTGGCAATGAGAGATTTATATTGGATTTCCTCTATTTTCTGCATAGTATGTTTTTCCTTGTTCAGTTTGTTCAAATTGGAAAATTTGGCAACATTTTAGGCAGATTATTATTCTCAAATATTTTGTATAAATTTTGTTGGAGGTTTTCCTTGTAGGTAGATCAAGTTTTTCTCATTTTGCTAATAGTTACTATTTAATTATTGTATTATCAAAGTTCATGTTTTTGACCAAGTGATAATTTGGACTATTTTAAATATCTGACTACTAAACTATCATTAAGACTGGCCATGTATTATGTAATGTAGACTGATCTTTTCTACCAAAGATTTTTTTTTTTGGTACTGTGGATTGAATTTATGATCTCATGTTTGCCAGTGCCAGGCACTTGTGCCACTGAGCCATATTCCTGGCACTTAGCAAAGATTTTTTTCCCTCAAACTCATTTTTTTTGTACCGGGACTCGAACTCACAACCTCGTGCCTGCCAGGCAGGCACTTATACCACTAAGCTAAATCCCCAGCCCAAGCAAACTCATCTTTAATTCTTTTGGAGAGGGGTACTAGGAATTGAACTCAGGACCTTGTGCTTGCCAGGCAGGCACTGTGCTGCTGAACTATATCCCTGGCCCTCATTTTTAATTTCTAACAGGAAAAATTAATGAATTAGCTATTCTGTACTCAAACAGTACTGAATAGTACAAAATTAGACATAAGATTTCACTCTTATTTTCATCTCTCTTAAGCAACCATTCTTTTTTTATTGGTTACATTATAATGTACTTTATCATAATGTTGACATTGGTAAAGTAAATTCCTTCATAATTAGAGGGCTTTACTTGATCCATCTGTTTTTTTTGTTTTGTTTTGTTTTGTTTTTTTGGTACCAGGGATTGAACTTACAACCTTGCACTTGCCAGGCAGGTGCTGAGGCCACTGAGCTAAATCCCCAGCCCTGTTTTTTTAAGACAGGGTCTCACTATGCAGTTTAGCCTGGCCTTGAATTCTCTTTTTGGCCCAGGCTGGTCTTGAACTCCCAACGATCCTCCTGTCTCAGCCTCCCAAGTGCTGGGATTAAAGGCGTGCGCCCCCATGCCCGGCTTGATCCATCTGTTTTTTGAGATGAGATCTCACTCTGCTGCCCAGGATGGGTTGAACTTGTGGGTTCTAATGATCCTTTTGCCTCAGCCTCCTGAGTAGCTGGGAGTACAGATATTCTTCACCCATGTAGTTCCTTCAGATTCCTACTTAGGACAGGCATATAATGAAAAGGGCATTAAGCCAGGTATGGTGGCACATACGTGTAATCTTAGCACTCTGGGAAGGTGAGGCTGAAGAGGATTGTAAGTTAGAGCCCATCCTGGGCAGCAGCCTGAGATTTCATCTCTGTGTCTCAGAATTTAAAAAAGACTGGGGATGTAGCTGAATCTGAAGGTCCTAGGTTCGATCACCAGTAATAAACACACACATGAACACACACACGCACTAGATTTTAATCCCTAAGGGTGATAACATATTTGTTTGTGACAGTAAAACCATGAAGCTGCTCATTAGTTTTTCATTTTTTCTAGTTATCATACTCGATATGTTTCCATTGAGTGAAGAAAACAAGTATGTGGCCCAAGTGTTGCTCAATACTGGTACCTGTCCAAGATGTATCTTCAGATTCTGTGGTGTAGACTTTCCTGCACCTTACAGACTTCCCTACAAGGTATTTTCATTTTGTGAAATTAAAAGTGGTTTTCTGTATTTTAAAATAAATATTTGTACCTTCAAAGGCAAGTATCCGTAACTTTTGATTAAATAAAAAACTATAATGAAATAATTATTGATAATGATAATTTTGGAATTGACATTACCTTAAAAATTAATCTCAGGAATGTAAGTTGTTTCCGAAATGACTATATCTAACATTTAGTGTAGAGAGATCTTTGTGGAGGGATTCCTTGGTACATTTAATGTTCATGTAGACCTTTCCTAACAAGTATCTAAACACAGTATCACAAAATATGGTTTTTACCAGCTATTATTAAGGTATAATAGGAGAGGGTGATAGTTTTGATATCTTCTATTAAGTGGTAGCATCGTGGGTTTGGTTGGATTTTTTCTTGCTCTATATTACCATCTGTATTTATTTTTGTATTTTCAGTGCCAGGGTTTGAATTCAGGGCCTCACAGAGGCCAGGCAAAACATTCTACCACTGAGATGAATCCCTGGACTACCATTTGTATTTACACATAGGTAGAGTCAGGCATCACTTTATGAAGGGAATATTTTTTTTTTTTTTTTTTTTTTTTTGCGGCACTGGGGATTGAACTCACAACCTCGCGCTTGCCAGGGCAGGCGCTTAAGGCACTGAGCCAAACTCCCAGCCCTGGTTTTTTGAGGCAGGGTCGCACTATGTAGCTCAGGCCGGCCTTGCACTCGCGTTGTAGCCCAAGCCGGCCTCGAACTCACAACGCTCTGCCTACCTCAGCCTCCCGAGTGCTGGGATTAAAGGCGTGCGCCACCACGCCCGGCTGAAGGGAATATTTTCTGAGAAATGCATCCTTAGGTGATTTTGTGATTGTATGAACATTATAGCGTGTACTTAAACTAAGATGGCTATTATGTCACTAGGTGATAGAATCTTAAGGAGCCACTACTCATGTATGCAGTCCATTTTTGATGAAAATGTGTTATATTACTGGATTTGGAACCTTATAGAAGTAAATGCTCATTATCTCATTGTTACTGCTGTTAGTGACGTCATAAGTTAATAGAAATCTTTGACTTTATGGTAATATACAGAGAGTTTTGCCATTTAATAGAATACTTTCACATAAAATATAGAACATATGTGAAATATGTTTGATTCAATAGTTCTTTTCAGAGGCAAATATATACATATATATATATATAAAATGTGTGTGTGTGTGTAAATATATGCACTCATACACATACCCTGTTTCTTATTTTAAAAATTGCCCAGGAGTTAGCAATAGCTATCACTTTCCCCATATGATTAGTTTCTATTTTTTGGAAATAGTAATAAAGCTTACCATTACTATATGTTAAGCTTTCATATAATCCTCATAATTGTTTGGTGTGGTGGCGCATGCCTATAATCCCAGTACTTGGGAGACTGAGGCAGGAGGATTGCTGTATGTTCAAGGTCAGCCTGGGCTACGTAAACAAGTTTAAGGCCAGCCTGCACTACATGGTGAGACCCTGACTCAAAAAAACAAAGCAAAACAAAATCTTCATAATAACCTATTAGATATTTGCCTACCATACTATGATGGTCTCTATTTTCAGATGAAGAAACTGAGACACAGAGAGGGAAATAACCTGCCCAAAGTTACACAGCTATTAAGTGAGCAAGCCAGGATTTGAATAGTCTGTCTGAATCTAATGCCTAGAATTTGGACCTCAGAGACATGAATTTGAATCTTAGTTCTGCCTCTTTCCAGCTTCATTTTACTCTTCTATAAATGGAAATGGGGGTAACATCTCCCTCACATGATTTTAAAGTAGTATCTAATAAAGTATGTGAAAATACTTTGAAAATTGGCAGTGGTACAAATGTGATGATGATTAATATATGTGTATATTCACTACACACAATGTGGCTATGAAGTAATAAGACTGATTTTTATAACTTTCCTTATACTTTTTTTTTTTTTTTTTTTTGAGATGGTTTGAGACAGGGTCTTGCTATGTAGCCCAAGCTGGCCTCAACTCACAGAGATCCTCTTACCTTAGTCTCTTGAGTGCTGGGATTACAGGTGTGTGTCACCATGCCTGGCACCTTATACATTTTTAGTTTTTTTGAGCCAAAGTCTTGCTCTGTAGCCCAGGCTGGATTTGAACTCACTATGTAGCCTAGGCTGGCCTTGAACTTGCAGCAGTCCTGCTGCCTCAGCTTCCTGGGTGCTAGGATTAGAAGTGTGTGCCACAATGCCCAGCCCATTTTTAAAGACATACTGCAGTCTATTAGTCTATACTCATGCTGTAAAATTCAAAATATGTATTATATAGAGACAGTTACTATTATGGTTTGTGTTCCTACCCACCCCCCCGGGGGGGGCCAAGCCTCATGTAATCATGGACATGGCAGAATCTCCCATTTGTGATTGGTTTGTTGTCTAGTGCCGGGATTGGTGATGTGAGTGTTGCACCTGCCCAGGGGCGGAGCCGGCATACAGTGTAAGGGCGGGAAGAAAGCGTGTCTTTTCTCTCTTGCTTGGTCTGTGCTTTGCTGTTTGTGGCCATCGTGAATGGCTGCCCTTCTACTCCTGCCACACCACCCTGCCTTGCAGACAGCTGAGTATGGACTGAAACCTCCAAAAACTGTAAGAAATAAACCTCTCCTTCCCTAATTTCGGGCATCAGGTATTCTGTCTCAACAATGAGAAAAAAATAACCAAGACAGTTACTAACTATGATTTGTAACAGTTTGTGTAATAAAGATATTACAAATATTTGAAGACTTTAAATATTCTTAAATTTTGATCTGTTCCATTCATATTATTAAATATGTCCATGTGCATATATATGCACTGTTATACTGACATTATAGGAATTATGTAATAACATCTGTGTGGTTTGTAATTAGCTGTATGTGTATGGATGTATACTTCTATTAAATAGAAGAGCTATTGTCTCAATAAAATGAATTAAATTTGTTTGAAGGAAAGATTCTTTTCCTTTTTGAGTCAGTATAATGAATTTCAAAAAGATATTCAACAACTGAGTAATAAAACTAGTCTAATTTAGAAGAAAGAGAAAAAGTCCTCTATTTAGATGAGTAGAATATTTTCAAAATAATGTTGGCTTTAAGTTTTTATACAAGGAATGACAGAAATTACACAAACCAAAATATTGTAAAGGGCTTCTTTTAATTATTGCATATAAATCATTTGTAATTTTGGTGCCGAATTTCAGCACTCCCAGTGTCTGTGTACTTTGTGTAATAAATTATCTCAACATGATTTTTACTTAACAGATTTATATTCTTTGCCTAAATAATGAAATTGCATGTTAAACAAATATTTATGAAGTTTTAATGATTGGGAGGTTATTAAATAGTTTAGCAAGGATGGAAATTCAGTTTTACTTTTAGTTTTTCTTTTTTTGCAGTGCTAAGATTTGAATCCAGGTCTTCCTGCTTGCCATGTTCTACCACTGAACTGCATCCTTAGCCCTGTTTGTATTTTAATATGTTAATTAGAATGAAAGTTTGTTTTACTCAAATTAACAAGAAAATAACCCTCACAGTTGAACTAAAAACCGAATTAATTAATTTGTTAATGGAACATTCCTACCTGAGATTGAGGATTTCAGCATCACTAATAATATGGAACTTTTTTGAGGAAATATTCACACATATGTAATAGGAATTACTTAAGTCTCTTAAATTCCCTAGAAAGTGAATGCTGGCCAAAAAAATAAACTGATTGAATTGATATAAATCATTACTCTACAAGTCTCTGATGGGTCAGAATTTTCACTTGTTTTCCAGCTTCATTTTATCTAGAACCCCTTAAGGACATTATGCAAGGGTTATTGCTTTTTCTTGTGTTAATTTTTCAGGAGTTGCTCCATGAACTACAGAAATTTTTGGAAACTGAAAAAGATGAATTAAGTTTGGAAGTTCCAAATCCACCTCCCAAGAAAATTAGGTTACAAGAATTGGAAGATGGGATTGATAATCTGAGTCAAAATGGAGAGGGCAGGAGCTCTTTTACGGAAGATGGAAGCGTTGGTTCCAAGAACTCAAATTTAACTGTATGCAATGTTTGTCTAGGAATTCTTCAAGAGTTCTGTGAGAAAGAATTCATTAAAAAGGTAAATAAATAGATTATTGCAAGTATAATTATACAAAGATTTTTAATTTTAAGGTTTAAAATTCTTATACGGAAAGGAACATTGCCACTCATTTCAACTTGTTTCATACCAATGAATCAGTAAAATGTTTTCTTAATTAAAAAAAAAATAGCCGGGTATGGTGGCGCACGCCTTTAATCCCAGCACTTGGGAGGCTGAGGTAGGAGGAGTGTTGTGAGTTTGAGGCTGGCTTGGGCTACAATGTGAGCACAAGGCCGGCCTGAGCTACACAGTATGACCCTGCTTCAAAAAACTAGTGCTGGGAGTTTGGCTCAGTGGCTTAAGCACCTGTCTGTCAGGTGCAAGGTTATGAGTTTGATCCCTGGTACAAAAAAAAAAAAAAAAAAAGAAAGAAAAATGTAGCAGTTTGTTTTTCTCTTGTTCTTTAACATCACTAGAGTTAAAAGTTTTTCTTGTGATTACCTAGACGAGACAAATGTTACAGCTTTGTAAAAAGTAAGTGTCTGGATGTAGAATTACCTTTGGTTTCTTGCAGCCAAGAATCCCTTATTTGATTTCCTTTTATTTGAAAACATTTCAAAAATTATGAAATGACTTAATAGAAAACTATTCTGACACTCAGATTATTTTGTGGGTGTCAGTTTTGGCTATTTTCATACCTGATGATATTAGTCTTTTGGGTCATAGTGAGAAAATATAAAACATTTATGACAGGAATGTTTTGTTTTGTTTTGTTTTGTTTTGTGGTGCTGGAAACAGAAGCCAGGATCTGCTAGCAAGTACCCTACTACTGAGCTACATTCTCAGCCCTCAAAGGAAAAAGTTTGAAAGTTTTGTAATGTAATCTTCTGAATCAGAAATTTATATGAAGATGAGAGTAATATTTTCAGCAGTTTGTGGGGATTTATGTAACTGTAGTCTTTTTTTAGGTATGCCAAAAGGTTGAGACCTCTGGGTTTGAATTCACCAGCTTGGTGTTTTCAGTATCATTCCCACCACAGCTATCTGTGAGAGAGGTAAGATCATTTGCACATATCAAATCATATGTGAAATGCACACTGGGAATTTCTCAAAACATAGGTATATAGGAATCCTATTAAGTTTTGTTCTATTTTGTGTATTTATTGAATGATTGAAGCAATTTATAACTGCTTATCAAATGTTTGTTAAATGAATGGATGAAAAAATTAATTATTAGTTCCAGTTAGTTTATTCATTCCAGAACTGCCTTTTTTTTTTTTCTTTTGGTGCTTGGGATCAAACCCAGGGCTTTTCATTGGTCCTCCTGCCTCTGCCCTTTTTTCTTTGCTTTTGTTTTTGAGACAAGGTCTTGCTATACAGTACAGGTAGGACTTTTACTCATTGTGTAATCCAGGTTGGCCTTGAACTCACAGTGATCCTCCTGCCTCAGCCTCCCAAGCAAGGCCAAGGCTTTCCAAATGTTAAGCACTTACTCTAACTCCAGCTCCTATATCATATTTTTAAAAGATGCACATTCAGTAGCAGATATTTACTGAGCATTATCTCTGGGTGAGGCATGATATTCAGAGAGAGAGATTTGGTCAGAACGCCAGAGATCTTTTAAGGCAGATATAAACATTTTCACAGTAGTCCTAGGATAGGATCATTTCAGTTATGAGGAACTTTCTTATTCTCTGGAGTAAAATATAAAAAGCAGCTTCTCTTATAGTTAATGTTAAAAGGGGGATAAATAACCTCGTGTTTAACTGTTTTTGTTTGTTAAATGAAAAAATAAACATAAAGCTACCTTTGTTAATACTGTAAAATGAGCCAGGCGTGGTGGTGCACGCCTTTAATCCCAGCACTCGGGAGGCTGAGGTAGGAGGAGCATTGTGAGTTTGAGGCCAGCTTGGGCTACAAAGTGAGCGCAAGGCTGGCCTGAGCTACATAGTGCGACCCTGCCTCCAAAAACCAAGGCCGGGAGTTTGGCTCAGCAGCTTAAGCGCCTGTCTGGCAGGTGTGAGGCTGTGAGTTCGATCCCCGGTGCTGAAAAAAAAAAAAACCTGTTGCTTCATATTCATGATTGATTTCTCTACACTTTTGCACAACACTAAAACTACTATAGAGTGAATGTTCCAGACTTATGCTAATATTAGGCTAAGTTTACATTTATGGGAAAAGAGTATTCCATTAAGTCCTATTAAAAGGACTTAAATAAAATAAAAGGACTTTTTTAGAGTTGTGTCAGTTCTTTTTGTTTTATCTTTTTGAGTTAAATCCAGCAGAGGGCAATGTTGTACTATCTCTGGTTTGTCACCCACCTGTGTACAGTATGAAAAATATTTTACTCAATATATTCACTTTAAATGGATATACTGTTTCTTAAGTGTTACTTTGGTTGTATGAAATGCTTTTCTCCATAAACAATGTGATAGGGTTTAGTTTGTCAAGTAATTTTTTTCCTCTCATTTATCAGGCTTTATATCTTCATATTTTGTACTACGTACCACAAATTATATTCAGCCTTGGCAAAGTAGCTGGGAATAAAAGTAACACTATTTTTGTAGTAGCATATTTTATTTAAACATAATTATATTTTATTAAATTCTGGCAAATGAATCTTAAAAAGACCTGATTTTTATTTAAGTCTGTGGGTTCTTTACCAGTTTGTGGTAACTCAGTCTTATGTGGCATCTGAAGAAAGTAATGAATTCCTCGTCCTAAGAATATACACTTCAGAACTTCCTGTGTACTTACAGAGCCTTCTTGAACTCCCAGCCAAGGACCTTTTCTAATTGGATACTTGAGTAAAATTTATCCCTCTGTTATTCATTGATGTTCTTTATTCTTCTGAAGTACCTTTTTTGGTAATTATGTTTAGTTTATAGGTCAGAATTTGACTGCAAATATAGAGAGGTACACATTCAGCTTCATATTGTGTATGTAGGCCTGAACTAGATGTCTTCATTTATTACCCAGTTCTCCAATTCAGCATGTGTATTTTCTCTTTTTTCCTCCACTTTTCATGGCTTCTTAATTTTTATTTTGTGTAACAGTCACCCTATCCAAATCTGTGTATTTGCTCTCACCCATTATTTAAGACCAATCTAAGGTCCGTTTTATTTTTCAAGCCTTTTCTGAATTTCCCAAGGAGTCCAGAGCTTATAACCCTATTTTTTTGTTAGATTATTTGATTATTTTTTGTTAGAACTTCCTTTAATCTGTGGTCCATTTATCTATGCCAAAGCACATTTTTCAAGGTTACTGAATTAGACACTATCAAACATACAAAATTGTTGAGATTACTGTTTTTGCCCTTTAAGGAGCTTTCAGTAGACGTTTCATAAGTGTGTCTGGGGTGGACAATAGTAAACTTGCCATATGTTAAATACACAGACTACAACTTTAAAAATCTTTCGGAGAACTTAAGTATGTCCATACAGCATTCCAAACCTATCATCCTTAAAAAAAAAACAAACGTGCTCGAAGAACTTGCCCCTGTGAGTACACCAGTGTATCAAAGTCTACATTATTAGGGTCATGGAATCATAGATCTTTATGGGACCTTGGTGATCCTCTAGAACAGGACTCCCTTATATGGCATTTATTAAAAAAAGTCCACATGCATATGGTTGTGATTTGTGAGAGCCTTGGCAAAGCCACCATTTCAGGTATAAACCCATTCATACCTATTGAGAATGTCTTGAGAATCCAGGAGTTCCCAACATTTGTGTGTGAGGTAGCCCTCTCCCACTACTTTTTGTGATACTGGGGATTGAACCCAGGATCTCATACTAGTAAGGGTTCTGCCACTGAACTATTCCCCCAGTTCCTTTTAATTTTTGTCTTGAGGCAGAGTCTTGCTAAATTGTCCAAATTGGGCTCGACCTTGTGATCGTCCTGCCTCAGCCTCCTGAGTAGGAAGGATTATAGCATTATGCCACTGCAGCTAATATGGTGATTCTCTCAAAGTTTAAAGAGTCCCTAGTATCTCTGGATTTCGGAGAAGATACATTTGAGTAATTTTTTTCATTCTCACAGATAGGAACTGCTTCACTAGTCATCTTACTCACTGTCAATTGAAGAGTAGAAAACTGAAGCTTATAGGAGTTACGTGGCTTACCCAGTGTGTTATATTTATTGGAATTTGGGCTGCTTTTTATTCTCTGCTTTTTAAATTAGATTATATTGGTACATTTTAGATATATATAACAATCATATTAATTGTAGAGAATTTGTACCTGTACATGATATAACTTGTTTTTTTTTTCCCATTCCCCTTGGGTTGCTTTTTTTTCCCTTTAAAACTATGTCATCTGTTCATTTTGCATACTTATGTGTATTTTATTTACTTAACTATGTTGGTTCTATGGCATTACCTTTTCTTAACTACTTACCTTATTAACCTGTACATTCACACATGTAACTGAAGGTCAGGGGATCAATAGAATGATGAATCCAGTTAACACTGCCTGAATCAGAGGGAACATGGGACTAGGTATGGGTGCAGAGTCAGGATTCCATTACTTGATACACAACTGGAATGTGTTTTAATGAGAAAGGATAAGTCATATGAATGAGTTAAGATCCAGATAGAATGCCGCATAGAATGGGAACTCAGAAGTCCAGATATCAGGGAGTCAGTGCAGGTATTCAGAGGTCTAATAATTTGCTATTAGGGTACAGGCATAGGATCCCAATAATAAAATAACACATTTCCCAAGGTCATTGCAGCGTGCAGCAAGAGAAACGGGTTACATTACTAGCAGTGGACTGCTATGGTCAAGCAGGGCTTGAAGCAAGGCTACTTTTTATTTTTATTGTATTTTTTTTTCTGGTACCAGGGATTGAACGCACAACCTTGCACCTGCCAGGCAGGTGCTTAGGCCACTGAACCAAACTCCTGGCCCTGTTTTTTTTGAGGCAGGGTCGCACTATGTAGTTGAGGCCGGCCTTGCTCATGTTGTAGCCCAATCCGGCCTCAAACTCAAAACGCTCCACCTACCTCAGCCTCTAGTGCTGGGATTAAAGGCATGTGCCACCATGCCCAGCTTCAAGGCTACTTTTTAAAAAACTTTTTAAAAAAAAATTTTAAAGAGAAAAAAACAAAACTCAAGAAGCAAAAAAGAAAAAAACAAAACAAACAAAAAAGCCAAATGATGAAAAAAACCAAAAAAGCAAAAAACAATGGTGATGTAGGATTTCAAAACAAGATGATAGGAATTTAACAATGGTTGTTATATTGCATATTGTTATCCTCAAAGTAATTGCTCAGGATACCAAATAGAGGCGTGCAAGATTGATCCAACAGTATAATATCCCTTTGAGCAGTTTCTTTTCCTTTTACTATATCTGTTGTAACTTTTGGATCTTATTTACTCTTTGACTTTCTTACACTAGCGAGATGGTGTGCTGTTTACACATGCAAGTCTGATTTATTTCACTTATGAATATGGTTTCTAGTTGCATCCATTTACCTATAAGAGCCTCGAGTTTATCGTTCTTTATGGCAGAGTAGTATTCCATTATATAAAAATACCACATTTTTTTAATCCATTCCTGAGTTGATGGGCATTTGGGTTGTTTCCAAGATTTAGCTGTTACAAATTGTGCTGCTATAAACATGGGTGCACATATATTGCTGTGGTATGATGTTTTCAATTCTAGGGAAATACCCAGAAGGGGAATAGCTGGGTCAAACGGAACCTCTAATCCTGGGAATCTCCATACTGATTTTCACTGTGGTTGTACCAGTCTACGTTCCCACCAACAATGGAGAAGGTTTTTTTTTCCCCCCACAGTCCCGCCAGCATTTGTTATTGGTTAATTTCTTGACGTTAGCCATTCTTTCTGGACTGAGATGATGTCTCAGTGTTATTTTAACTTGCATTTCTTGAATGACCAATGATGTTGAACATTTTTTCATGTACTCGTTTGGCATTTGTATTTCTTCATCTGAGAATTGTGTATTCATCTCAGATGTCTATTTTTGGATTGGGTCTTTAAATTTGGTGGACCTGATATTTTTCAGTTCTTTATGTGTTCTAGATAAAAATCCTTTGTCTGAGGGACAGTTGGCAAAAATCTTTTCCCAATCTGTGGGTTTTCTTTTCACTCTGTTGATGATTTCCTTCGATGTGCAAAAACTTTTTAATAAGACGAGATCTCAGTTGTTGATTCTTTGAAGTACTTCCTTTGCAGTTTGGTTTTTGTTCATGAACTCTTAACCTACCCCTATGTCCTTGAGATTTCTATCTACTTTGTCTTTCAGTAAGTTTAGTGTTTCTGTCTTAATATTTATATCTTTGATCCATTTTGACTTTAGTTTAGTGCATGGTGATAGGCATGGGTGTAGTTTAAGTCTTTGGCATGTAGAAAGCCAGTTTTTCCAGCACCACTTATTAAAAAGGCTGTCTTCCAGTAAACATGTTTGGCGCCTTTGTCAAAGATAAGGGTGGCTGAGTGTGTATGTAGTTGTATCTGTATCTTCTGTTCTGTTCCATTGATCTTCAAGTCTGTTTTTTGCCAGTACCATGTTGATTTTATTATAGCAGCTTTGTAGTATAATTTCAAGTCAGGGATTGTGATGCCTTCTGCCTTGCCTTTGTTTCCCAGGATTGCCTTTGCTATTCTAGGTCTCTTATGGTTCCAGATAAATTTTAGGGATGTTTTTTCTAGGTCCGTGAAGTATGCTAATGGTATTTTGATTGAGATTGGATTAAATCTGTATAATAGTTTTGGGAGTATAGCCATTTTCACAATGTTGGTTCTTCCTATCCATGAGCAAGGGATATCTTTCCACTTTCTGAATTCCTTTTCAATTTCTTTTTTTAAGAGTGCTGTAATTTTCAATGTATAGATCTTTTACTTCCTTTGTTAGATTGATTTCTAAGTTTTTTTTTTTTTTTTTTTTTCCGGAACCAGGGATTGAACTCACAACCTTGCGCCTGCCAGGGCAGGCGCTTAAGGCACTGAGCCAAACTCCTGGCCCTGGTTTTTTGAGGCAGGGTCGCACTATGTAGCTCAGGCCGGCCTTGCGCTCGCGTTGTAGCCCAAGCCGGCCTCGAACTCACAACGCTCCGCCTACCTCAGCCTCCCGAGTGCTGGGATTAAAGGCGTGCGCCACCACGCCCGGCTTTATTTCATTTTTTTTATGTTATTGTGAAGGGTGTGGTTTCCATAATTTTTCTCTCAGTGAGTTTATTGTTTGTGTACAGGAATGCTATTGACTTTTGAGTATTGACTTTGTACTTAGCTATGCTGCTGAAGTTGCTTATTAAGTCTAGAAGTCTCTTGGTGGAGTGTTTGGGGTCTTCTTTGTAGAATATCATGTCATCTGTGAATAATGATAATTTAACTTCTTCCTTTCCTATCTTTATTCCTTTTTTTTCCTCTCTCTTGTCTAACTGCTCTGGCTAGTGTTTCCAGAACTATATTAAATAGGAGTGGTGATAGTGGACAACCTTGTATTGTTCCTGATTTTAGAGTTAAAGCTTTCAGTTTTTGACCATTTAGTATGATGTTGGCTGTTGGTTTGTCATAGATGGCTTTTATCAGATTGAGGTAAAGAACATGTATTCCAATTTTCTCTAGGGTTTTTACCATGTATGAATGTTGGACTTTATCAAGAGTTTTTTCTACATCTACTGAGATGATTGTGTAATTTTTGTCTTTTGCTCTGTTAATATGGTATATTATATTTATTGATTTGTGTATGTTGAACCATACCCACATTCCTAGGATGAATCCCACTTGGTTGTGGTATATAATCTTCTTGATGATTTGCTGCATTCTGTTCTTGGTGATTTGCTGCATTCTAGTATTTTACTGAGGATTTTTGCATCTATGTTCATTAGAGAGATTGGCCTGTAATTTTCTTTTTTGGTTGAGTCTTTCTCTGGTTTTGGTATCAGGGTAATATTTGTCTTCCAGGATGAATTAGGGAGAATTGCTTCCCTTTCAATTTCATTGAAGAGTTTGAGGAGTATTGGTATTAAATCATCTCTAAATTTCTTGTAGAATTCAGCTGTGAATCCATCAGGACCTGGGCTTTTTTTTAAATAAGTTTTTAATTACATTTTCAATTTCATTAACTAATATTGGATTATTCAGAAGTTTTATATCTTCTTGATCCAGCTTTGGAAATTCATGTGTTTCTAGGAATCTGCCCATTTTCTGTGTTTTTGATCCAATGAGAGTAAAGGTTTTCAAAGTAGGTATTGATGATCTTCTGTATTTCCATGGGATCTGTTGTGATTTTACCCTTTTCATTCCTTATTGCATGAATTTGAGTTTTTTCTTTCCTTTTTTTGATAAGGTTGGCTAGGAGCTTATCATTTTTATTTATTCTTTCAAAGAACCAACTTTTTGATTCATTAATTCTTTGTATTGCTTTCTTGGTCTCAATTGCATTAACTTCTGCTCTAATCTTTATGATTTCCTATCTTCTTTGGGCTTTGGGCTTGACTTGTTCTTCTTTTTCTAGAAGTTTGAGGTGCAGCATTAGGTTATTTGTGCTTGTTCTGTTTTCCTGATGTGAGAATTTACTGCTATAAATTTCCCTCTGAGGACTGCTTTCATTGCATCTCACAGGTTCAGGTAAGTTGTATTTGCATTTTCATTTGATTGTATATATTGTTTAATTTCTTCTGTGACCCATTGGTTGTTCAGTAGTGTGCTGTTTAATTTCCATGTGTTTACAGAGCTTTTTGGTTTCTTTTGTCATTCATTTCCAATTTCAATGCACTGTGGTCTGATAGTATGCTTGGGATAATTTCAATTCCTTTGCATTTACTTAAGCATGTTCTATGAGCTGGTATATGGTCTATTTTAGAGAACGTCCCATGTGAAGGTGAGAAGAATGTGTATTCTGATGTTGTTGGGTGTGACACTCTGTACACATCTACTAAGTCTATTTGTTCATTAGTTTGATTCACTTCTGTTATTTCTTTGCTGATTTTTTTGTTTGCTTGATCTGTCTCTTTGTGAAAATGAGGTGTTAATGTCCCCTGTTATAATTGTGTCATTGCTTATTTGATTTTTCATATCTATTAATATTTGTCATACATAATTGGGTTTTGCCATATTTGGTGCATATATATTTATGATTGTTATCCCCTCCTCTTGAAGTTTTCACCTAACAAGTATGTAGTGATCTTCTTTATCTCTTTTGATCATCTACTCCTGCTTTTTTGGGGGAGTTCCTGTTGCATGGAGTGTTGTTTTCCATCCTTTGACTTTCAGGCTATGAATTTCCTTTTGAGTTAAATGTATTTCTTGTATACAGCATATTGTTGAATTTTGTTTCTTGATCCACTCTGCCAGTCTGTTTCTTTCGATTGGTGAAATGAGACCACTTACATTATGGTTACAACTGATATGTATTGGCTTATCTTTGTCATGTTATCTTTCTGCTGTTGGTTCCCTACTTTTCCCCTCTGTTCAATTGCTTGTCCTGCTTGTTGGTTTCTTTCTGTTGTTCTTGGAATTGTGGTCATTTTTATCTCTTTCTAGAATGTCTTTTAGTACTCTTTGTAGGGTTGGTTGGATGGTCATGAAGTTCTTCAGTTGTTCTTTGTCATGGAAATATTTTAATTTTCCATTGATTTTGAAAGATAGTTTTTCAGGGTACATCAATCTGGGCTGGAAGTCATTTTCTTTCAGTACTTGAAATACTTCACTCCATGCTCTTCTTCACTTGATGATTTGTGTTGACAAGTCTGCCATGATTCTGATAGGCTTTCCCTTATTGGTGATGTGTTTCTTTTCTCTAGCAGCTTTTAATATTCTGTTCTTATGCTGAATTTCTGGGATCTTGATTATTATATATTGAGGGGTAGATTTATTTTGGTTATGGCCTATTGGAATTCTATATGCCTCGCTTATATGTGTGTCAGATTCTTTTCCCATGTTTGGGAAATTTTCTGCTATTCTGCAGACAGTCTTTTTATCTCATTTGTGTGTCTCCTTTTTTGTTGACACCTATCAGTCTTATATTGTTTCTTTTTGCATCATCTTGCAGCTGTTGAATTGTTATTTCCTGGTTCCTTGTTATTTTTAAGAGATGTTTCCTTTCATGATCACTAGCCACAATCCTGTCTTCAAGGTCTTAGAGTCTATTTTCAATTTCATTTATGTGGTTTTGCCAGCTTTCAGTGGAATTTTTGATTTCCTGGATATCTCTTTGAATCTGCTTCATGTATTCTAATTGTTTCCTGTATTGTTCATTCAAGGTTTCCATCATTTTCCTATGTGCCTCTATTTTTTTTAAATCTATGTCTTCTTTGGATATACTCACCCATTCTTTCATTATATTTATCATGTCTGTTTTTACCTGAGAGATTATTTCTGATCTGATTTCCTTTACAGCTTTTTAGAATTTTTTTTTTTTTGTACCAGAGATTGGATTTGTGACCTTGCACTTACCAGGTAAGTGCTTGAAAATGGCTAAGCTAAATCCCCAGCCTTAGAATTGTTTCTTTACTGCTGTTGCTATCATTTCAGAAATTTCAGGTGTGTGATTTCCAATTTCATCCATGTCTATGTCTCCTGTACTTGATCTGGATGGGCTGGAAGTTTGAGATTGCATTTTGTTCTTTTGTTTTAGCATTTGCCTGTATTCCTCCAAATCAGCCTGATGTCAAGTCCTAGTTGCTTCCTGTGGTGGCAGCCTGTCTGGTAGCAGGCCTCACTGAAGGGTGCTGACGGTTGTGGGTCCCTGGGCCCAGACTCTCAGTTCCTGTGGGCTTCAGAAATAGTTCCTGGGTGTGGGTGGGTTGCTGGGTGTAGCTTCCCAGTCCCCACAAACCTCACCTATGGTTCCTGGGTGTGGGTGGGTCACTGGGCATAGCTTCCCAGTCCCTACCGGCCTCACTGTGGGTTCCCGGATGACTACAGGTCACTGGGCTCAGACTCCTGGTCCCCGCATGCCTCAGAGATGGTTCCCAGGTGTGGGTGGATTGCTAGGCATAGAATTCCAATCCCTGAGGGCCTCACCAAGGGTTCCTGGATGACTGCACTGGGTGCAGACTCCTGGTCCCTGTGCGCCTCAGAGATGGTTCCTGGGTGTGGGCGAGTTGCTAGGGATGAATTCCTAGTCCTCATAGGCCTCATTGAGGGTTCCCGGATGACGGCAGGTTGCTGGGCACAGACTCCCAGTCCTGCGGGCCTGAGAGATGGTTCCAGGGTGTGGGTGAGTTGCTGTTGGTGGACTCCTTGTCACCATGGGCCTCACTGAAGGTTCTTGGATGACTGTGGGTTGCTGGGCACAGACTCCTGGTCCCTGCTGGCCTAGAGATAATTCCCAGGTGTGGGCAGGTTACTGGGCACAGACTCCCAAACTCCATGGACCTCACCGAGGGTTGCCAAATGACTGAGGGTTACTGAGTGTGGACTTCCAGTCCCCGTGGGCCTTGCCGAGGGTTCCCAGATGACTGCGGATTGCTGGGTGCAGACTTCCAGTCCCTGTGGGCCTCAGAGATGGTTCTCAGGTGTGGGCAGGTCCAGCAAGGCTACTTTTAAAGATGACCATAATAATGTAACATATATTTGGTTCAGGAATGCTGGTGGCAGGATATTCAGATGTATATTTACATATATAAAGATTGATACATTTGTTTCTGAGCTTTGCCTTTTTCTTGACTGGAGCTCAGCTAGATATAGGTGGAGAAATGAGCATGGAAGAAAAGAGGTGGTTGTGGCTGATCTAGTGTGGGCAGAGTGCATTAAGAACATGAGGTAGCCTTAAAAACTTGAAATTTCTTGTTTTGATTTGTTTGATCTTATTCTTGTGGCTTAGCACATTTGGCATCTTAAAATTTATTGTAAGAACTGGGTGTGGTGGCACACGCCTTTAATCCTAGCACTCGGGGCTGAGGCAGGAGGATCATTGTGAGTTTGAGACTAGCCTGGGCTACAAAGTGAGTTCAGGGCCAGCCTGAACTGCATAGTGAGACCCTGTCTCAAAAAAATAGGGCTGGGGATTTAGCTCAGTGGCCTAAGTGCCTGCCTGGCAAGTGTGAGGCTGTGAGTTTGATCCCCAGTACCAAAAAAAATAAAATAAATAAAATAAATAAAATAAAATAAAATAAAATTTAGTGTAAGAGCCAGGCTAGGTGGTGCAGTCCTGTAATTCTGCCTTTTCTGGGGTTTGAGGCAGGATGATCACCAGTTCAAGACCAACCTGGGCAACTTAGTGAGACCATGTCTGAAAATGAAACCTAAACAGGGCAGAGGATATAGCTCTGTGGTAGAGCACTTTCTTAGCCTCTATAAGGCCCTATGTTCAGTTCCAAGTATGTACAACTGTCACCAAAAAGTGAAAGTAAGAAATGTAATACAACAGAATTAAAAATACAAGATGCTAAGCCAGGCGTGGTGGCGCATGCCTTTAATCCCAGCACTCAGGAGACTGAGGTAGGCCAAGTGTGGTGAGGTCGAGGCCGACTTGGGCTACAATGTAAGCGCAAGACTGGCCTGAACTACATAGTGCAGGCCAGGGATTTGGCTCAGTGGCGAAAACGCCTGCCTGGCAGGCGTGAGGTTGTGAGTTCAATGCCCGGTACAAAAAAAAAAACAACCCTCCCCCCCAAAAAAAACCCAAAACAGATCAAACTACATAGTGCAATCCTGTCTCAAAAAACTAGGGTTGGGAGTTTGGCTCAGTGACTTAAGTGCCTGCCTGGCAGGCACAAGGTTGTGAGTTCAATCCCCGGTGCCCCCCACAAAAAAAGTGCAAGATGCTTTAAAGCTATTTCTTTGTTAAATAAATATATTAAGACACTGCTGCTTACCAACTAGAGAGATTAGTATCAGACTTTTTTTTTCAAATTAATATTTAGGACTATGACCTGTAGACTAATTTTCAGAAAAAAGGAATTCTAATTTAGGCTCTTCCTATTTCAGATTTGTGTTTTTCTTATCACATAAAGAAGTCATCTTAGCCATCTTTTTTTCTGATAACTGTTGTGTTTTTGATTTAGAATTTCTAATCTACTAAGTTACTGTTTTTGAAGTCATTTATAATGATAGCAATTACATGTATGTATGTATATGTAAAATGACAGGTTATATGTAAAACAGGATTATATATAAAGCATGATCACTATGTTTTAGGAGCAGCAACATAAACTCCCTGTCTTAGGAAAACAAGATACCACCATTTATTATTTGCCTGGTAGAGTGTGCTGCATGTTTTAATCATCCCAACCCCTTGAATGAAACATTCCCATTTTATAGTTGATGAAATAAAAATCTGAGGTCACTTTCCTGATAAATAGCAGATTCAGGATTTGAACTCTCTTCCTAATTCCAAAGTTTATGCTTTTACTTATTGCTGTGCTACACTCCCTACGTTGTTATTTGGTAAGATTTCAAAGTGCATTATTGTGTTTCTGTCTGTGTGTATAGGAGAGACTTAGCAGAGGTTTTGATCTTTACTGGTATTG
Organism: Dasyprocta punctata; assembly: GCA_004363535.1. Taxonomy (NCBI): domain Eukaryota; kingdom Metazoa; phylum Chordata; class Mammalia; order Rodentia; family Dasyproctidae; genus Dasyprocta; species Dasyprocta punctata. The sequence continues at coordinate 3,217 of RJWM01012160.1, read as the reverse complement.
TCTTTGTTCAAATGGTATAATGTCTTCAAAGTTAGGGAAAGGATGCTTGATTTAAAAAAATATTGAATCAGAACTCTTGTAATATTTTAACAAGAAATGATAACCACCAGTTTATTTTGTGGTTCTCTATACCTATAACTTTGCAGATACAATTAAAATAACAATTTTTAGCACTTTCCTATTGTATTGGGTGATACTATGTCCCCCTAAGTCCTCATATACTTTTGATGGGGCTGAGTCTGGCATTTGTGATTGGTTTGTTTAGTGCTGGGATTGATGATGTGAGTGCTGCACCTGCCCAGGGTTGGAGCCAACATACAGTGTAAGGGAGGCGAGTCTTCCTCTTTCTTGCTCCCGCCCGCCCTCTCTCTCTCTCTCTCTCTGTCTCTCTCTCTCTCTCGCTTGTCAGCACGCCTTGCTGTTGCAGAGGCCATGAATGGCAGCCCTGCCAAGCCACGCTGCCTTGAAGCCAACTGAGTATGGACTGAACCTCCCGAGAAACTGTAAGAAATAAACCTTTCCTTCCCTAATTTTGGGCATCAGGTACTGTGTCTCAGCAAGGAGTGAAAAGTAACCAAGACATGCACCACACTTATTTACAAGTTTTGTTAATAGACAACTGGAATTTCTGGGCATGGTGGTTCAAGCCTGTAAACTAAGTACAACTGAGGATGCTGAGACAGGTTGTGAGTTTGAGGCTAGATTGGGCTACAAAGTGAGTTCAAGGCCAGCCTGAACCACATAGTGAGATCCTGTCTCAAAAACTGAAACAAAATAAAGCAAAACAAACAAACAAAAAAACCTATCATAACATTAAGTGATTTCTATTTAGAATTTAATTTGCTTCCAGGATTTAAATTTTCTGTAAAGCTGGGATATTGTTATACGTGTTGATTGTCTGGTATCTATTTGACATAATGACTAGTAGCTCATATTAGAAACCATAAATTGAACTGTGTTTGGTGGTGTACACTGTAGTCCCATCACTCAGGAGGCTGAGGCATGAGGATCACTGTGAGTTCAAGGCCAGCCTGAACTACGGTACATAGTGAAACTCTGTCTCAAAAAACTAAAACACAAGAACAATCATAGGTTAGTGATTTTAGTGAGACTTTCCTTTTTCTGAAAGCATCACAGAAATCTTCTACTTTCCAAAGAAGTAAGCACGTTGCACTCAAGCCCTGTTGAGTGAATTAGTAACCAGATATGAGCATCAAATTGGTATTCCAAGTTTTTTTGCTACTGACTATTAAATGAAGGACCTTGTGCTCTACTGCTGAGCTATGTCCTCAGCCCTTTCATTTGCTTTCTTAAATTTTGGACAGGGTGTTGCTAAATTGCCCAAGCTGGCCTCAAATGTGAGACTTTTTGCCTCAGCCTCCTGAGTGTCTGGGATTATAGGCATGCAACACCATGTCTGGCAGTTTTTACTTGTTACAAAGTTCATTGCATCAACTTTTTTCTATTTGTTTCATAGTTAACTACTCTTTATGTGCTACATGTCTACAAATATTTTTCTCTTATGTTTTATTTTGAAAGTTCCCTTTTTTTTAGCTTTTATATTTGTCTGTGATTCTTTCTGGGTTAATGTTTGTGTATACTATGAGGTGCATGTTGGTGTTTATTAATTATTTTTTTCCAATACCATCTGTTGAAAAGACTTTTACCTCATTGATTCCTTTGGTAGTTTTGCTGAAAAAGCACTAATTTTATTTATTTATGTATCTTTCATATTTATTTTTATTGTCATCTTTCACTTTTAATATGCCACTAGAGTATATTCTTGTATTTAAAAAAATTTAAAATTTTTATTAGTACATGTTTGCAGTACACAATGAGTACATTCATTGTAAGGATTTGGTACATGTACATAACACATTTTACTTTTCACTTCCTCTTCCCTTCCTCTCACTCCATCTCTTGGTCTTGTTCCCATTTGCAAAATATCTATCTTCTTGTTTCCTATTACCTGTCTTTTATTTTATTCTTTGAATGATTTATACTTCGAATTTCTCGTATAAGAGAAACCAAGTGACATTTATGTGTCTGATTTATCTCACTTAACATGTGATCTCAAGGTGAATTCATTTTCCCACAGATGACTCAAAATTACCCTTCTTTATGATAGAGTAGCATGTCATCATTTGTAAATACCACAGTTTCTTTATCCATTCATCTGTTTATGAAGATATAGGCTGCTTCCAAGATTTAGCTATTATGAGTTGTGCTGCTATAAAGACAGGTATGCTTGTATCACTGTAATATGATGACTGAGTCTTTTAGGAATATACCTGGAAGGGAAATAGCTGGGTTGAATAGAATTTCTAATTTTACTTTTTTGTGGAATCTCTAATTTTACTTTTTTGTGGAATCTCCATTGTATTAGTTTACATTCCCACCACTCCTTGCCAGGATTTATTTGATTTCTTAGTGATACCCATTCTTTCTAGAGTAAGATGGAATTTCAGTATTGCTTTAATTTAATTTGTGTTTCTCTAATGGCCAGAGATGTTTAATATTTTTAATATTTTTGTTAGAGAGTCAACACATTGGAATTTCCTGTCAAGTCACAATTTTTCTTACCTAGATTCTAGGTGTGGTTTCACTGATAATTAGAATTAGGTATGTTATTCTGTCCATATTCAAGTGAATCTCTTCACTTCTCAGAGTTGAAATTTGCTTTTCAGTAAGATGCGGGAGTTGAATCATGTCATTTAGAAGGTTGTAGAGTTCTCTGCAGGACTTCCTTTGAGCGAAATTACATAGGCAGCTAGCGTTTACTAGATATGAAGAGGTAATGGATTTGTTTCATTTCCCTCAGAAGGTGATTATAGCAGAAGGTTAGAACTGATAAAGAAGTCTGTGCTAAGGGGAAAAAAGCCAGGAGAGACTGTTGGATATTGACAATTAGAGGTGGGTTCTAGAAGAAGAAAGTCCTTAAGTAGTGTCAGTTGGGTGGGGTGGTGGCACATGCTTGTAATGCAATCCTCTGGGAAATGGAGGCAGGAGGATTGCAAGTTGGAGCCCAGCCTAGGTAATTTAGTGACGTAAGAGACCCTGTCTCAAAACAAAAAATAATAAGGCCCTGGGTTCAATCCCATTTCAAGGGGGAAAAAGCAGACTCCTGGGCTCATTTCTATCTACTCACCTCTCTTGGGGGAGTCTGAAAAACAGGTAGTGCAAGTTTTTGTTCTTTGTAAAATTGTCTTGGCTGTGG
>RJWM01012159.1:0-57422 GCA_004363535.1 Dasyprocta punctata | reverse complement strand
ACTTTGCTGAGAAGTGCGAATCCTGAACATCTCTGTTCCAGCTTTTCTCTCTGCTCCCAACTCTTCGTCATAGGACTTTGGTCAGTGGCATGGATTCACGCTGGGGTATGACAGGTAGAACCCTGTGGGGAACCATGGGAAGGACTTGCTCCACCCTAACCCAGGATGTGTGCACACTGACCCAGTTTCCTACCTGATGCCATTGGACCCTTCTGAGTCAATTCCCTTCATTCCGGGCCTTCCTCTGTTCTACCTCTGTGGCTGTCTGCCCGACTCCCAGCAGGCAGAGAGGATATGCCTGTTACAAGACCTCCTTTGATCCTTGGGGACACCTCAGGAAAACACCTGGTGAGTGTTGGTTTAGCAGGCCTGGGCTTTGTCTCTCTGCTCCAGGGGCTCTATCCTGTAGGCATATATGCTTCAGGGAGCATATCCATGTTTCTTCCCATTTGGACTTGTGTAGCTGGGAGAGGTGGATAGATGGTGCTCAACAGTGGGGCTCTATCCGAGGAAGCAATTCCAGCCACCACTTCCTCCTTGCTGATAGATGCTGACAGATCCTGAATTTCCTTAGGAACCAAGAGCATCCCTCTGTCTCGTATACCACATCATAAGCAAGCCCGGTACTTCCTGCCCTTCCTCCAGCTCATGGCTCCTCTGTATTAGGTTGGCAGGAGAGTGTAGAGGTGCTACCCTCTGAGAAATACTAAGGGGCAAAACAGAGGTCCATTTCATCTACTTTGGGTGGCTTATTGTTTTCTTGCTTCCCAGTTTGCTTCTTCCACAGTAATCCCCCCTGGTCCCATGCTGAACACTAGAATGTGTTCAGTTCTGTTTCTCTGTGTCTGGTTCCATGCTGTTGCTCAGACTTCACACATTTTGGGCTTTCTTTGGGATCTTTCCTGCTACTCTAGTGTTCACTTGCTTCATGAACATGACTGGGACTTCAGCCCACATGGGATCTCACACTGCCACCAACTTCATAGGCCCTAAAAGAAACTTTCCAGAATCCCTGCCCACCTATAATTTTTTTGACTTTGACTTTTCATATTGTGCTCTTGCCCATAAAGCCTAGGTCCCTTCTCATTCTGTTATGATTCTGGATCTTTCCCCATGCTCTGACTGTGAGAGAAAACTTTCTTCTTTGGATCCATAAAGTGCTGGCCTAATCACACTACCTTCTCTCTACTTACATGAATAAAATGTCTGTGCTTTACCCCACCTGGTCCCTCAATTTGGGAACTTGTTCCTATCCCTTATTTGCTTCTGCTCCACAAGGTTTTTAAAAGTAGTTATTCTCTTATTCTGCTGCATCATTAATTCATCCCTCTCAACTAGATATTTTCCATAAATATCCCTCCTCTATGTGTCCAGACTTTTAGAAGACACCTTCTTCACATTTTGACCCCTAATTCTGCACCTTTATTTGAATGAAACTCCTGGAAGGAATCCATGATATCAAGACAGTTAAGGATCAAAAGCTGGGACAACAGAGTAGACCTGTGGGCACAGTAAGCTATTGCCCTTTGTAGCATGGCATGTTGCTCATGTGCTCCTTCCAATAGAAACTCATGAAATGCTGGTAAAGTCATAGAAGCAGATTGCTTACACAAAATGAGGGAACTGTTACTACAGGGGGGACTCAATTAAATCTATCTTCACTTGTTCTTAGTAGACTTAAAGATCACAATTTTGGAGGTCACACATCTGGGAAATACATTATTGTTTCAGACTAGCTATGCTGCAAACAATAACTCTTGAAGTATTGGTTATGCTAATAGTTGCCTAGGTTACTTTGTGGAAACTTTTGCTGAAAACACTGACTCTTCAGTCACACCTATAGATAACATGATGGTGACTAAAATGGCATCAAATTTTGGCATCTCTGTCTTCATGTTGTATCTGTTCCTGTGTCAGGTGATCTTGTTAAGTTGAGTGGATTAAGAGACTCCTGGAGAGGTGATTGGATCATGGAGTGTTGAAATCAGTGGATTAGTCCACTGATGTTCATAACGGAATATGCTATTCGGAGGTGGGGTCTAGTTGGAGGTGAGTCACTAGGGGTGTGCCTTTGGAGGGTATATTTCTCACTGGCACTGTTTTCCTACTCTACTTCCTGGTTAACACTATACCCTTTCACCATGAAGTTTCTGCCTGAAGCCAGCTGACCCTAGACCGAAACTTCTGACCATGAGCCAAATTAAACCTCTCCTCTTTTAAGTCGTAGGTGTCAGATATTTGGTCCCAGTAGAGGGAAGTATAGTTCCCTTTGCTATCTTAATCCTTGAGTCAGATTGTATTCAGCTCTGCATGTAGACATGTTGATCATTTAAAAATGTTTATTCCAAGGCTATACAGGGTTAGCTTGGCCAATTGTCTGTTGGTACTTGTATTTTCTTTTACCATCTCTCTCCTCTCTTTTTCTGCCCCTACCCTTGTGCTTTTCCAGTAGCTAAAGCAGCTCAAGGATCTAAAGTTTTTTAGATCTGTCATAAAGCATGAAGCAAATCATGAGGCCAGAATATTAAAATAGGCTGACAGCTCTAGTTATAAGAGAAACTCAGCAATTCTCAGGGTAAGTTGACCATGACTACCTGGTGGCCTAATTCTCCCAAGAAGGAGACATCTTTGGGAGCCATCCCCATGTTTAGTGGAAATTTTCTGGATCTTTAATCTACTTCAGGAAATCCATAAAAATTCACACTTCCTTTGAGAGCAGCCTGATCCCCAATTTTCTTAGTCTGTGCTACTTGCTTCAGCTGAAGTCTCTACACTTCCTACCTTCCATTAAAGTATTGCCTGTGTATGTGGTTGAAATACTTGGTTTAGTCTCATTTATATCCTCTCTGAGTTAAGAATCCCATTTGGTGTCATTACCACTAATTGCTCTCCTTTTATTCTCTTTGTTTCTTTAAGCTTATTGGTACATTTTATGTATACATAATGATCATATTCATCATAGGGAATTTTTACCTGTACATGATGCATATATGTGTGTGTATATATATATATATATATTATATATATATATATATATATTTTTTTTTTTTTTGGTGGCACCGGGGATTGAACTCACAGCCTTGCGCCTGCCAGGACAGGCGCTTAAGCCACTGAGCCAAACTCCCGGCACTTACATGATATATTTTGATTCCTCTTTTTTTCCCAATTCCCTCTCCTCCCTTCAATTCCTTTTTTCCTTCCCAGTTTACAAAACTTTGTATCCATTTTATCCTTTTTAAATCATTTTTTCTTCTTTCTTTCTTTCTTTTTTCCTTTTTCCCTGCCTCCACCCTAGTTCTTCTTTCCTTCTTAACAATTTCTTCCCATTTCACAATATCTGCTATTCATTTTGGTCCTTATTTACTCTTTCAGTTTCTCACACCAGGGAGACAATGTAATGTTTACACATGTGAGTCCAATTTATTTCACTTGAGTATGGTCTCAAGTTGCAACCATTTATCTAGAAGTGTCTCAAGTTTATCCTTCTTTATGGCAGAGTAGTACTCCATTGTATAAAAAACCACATATTCTTTATCCATTCCTTGGTTGATGGGCATTTGGGTTGTTTCCAAGATTTACCTATTACAAACTGTGCTACTATAAACATGGGTGCATGTATATTGCTGTCATATTCTGTTTTTAATTCTTCCAGGAAGATACTCAGAGGGGGAATAGCTGGGTCAACTGAAACCTCTAATCCTAGTTTTTTGAGGAAGGTACCCAGAGTGGGAATAGCTGGGTCAAGTGGGACCTCTAATCCTAGTTTTTGCAGGAGTCTACACTCTCACTAACAGTGGTGAAGGGTTCCTTTTCCCCACAGCCCCTCCGGCATTTGTTATTGGTTGAATTCTTGATGAAAGCCATTCTTTCTGGAGTGAGATGGAATCTCAGCATTATTTTAATTTGCTAATAACCAGTGATGTTGAACATTTTTCCATATATTTTTTAACCCTCATATTTCTTCATCTGAGAAGTGTGTATTCATCTCAGATGCCCATTTTTGGATTGGGTCTTTAGGTCGGTGCGGGGGGATTCTGATTTTTTTCAGTTCTTCATATGGTCTAGATATAAGTCCCTTGCCTGAAGAACAACTGGCTAAAATCCTTTCCCTCTCTGTGATTGTCTTTTCACTTTGTTGGTGATTTCTTTTGTTCTGAAAAAGCGCTCTCTCTCTTTCTCTCTCTCTCTCTCTCTCTCTCTCTCTCTCTATATATATATATATATTTTTTTTTTTTTTTTTTTTTTTTTTTTTTTTTTTTTTTTTAAACAGGGTTTCACTATGCAGTTCAGGCTGGCCTTGAACTCACTTTGTAACCCAGGCTGGCCTCAAACTCGCAGCCTCCCAAGTGCTAGGATTGCAGGCATGTACCACCACACCCAGCCCTGCAAAAGCTTTTTAATAGGATGAGATTTCAGTTAATGATTCTTTTTGTTACTTCCTGTGCTACTGGGGTTTTGTTCATGAAATCTTTGTCTATGTCTTCAAGAGTTCTACCAATTCTCTTTTCCAGAAGAGTTAGTGTTTCTGTTTTAATATTTAGATCTTTGCTTGGGATCCTCTGGGTAGAGTATCATGTCATTTGAAACAAAATCTATGTATATAAAAAATTTGGTGTGACAGAAAAAAGAATTTTGAGTAAAATGTAATTTTTTTAGGGTCACCTTCAGATTTTATCTTTAATGTAAAATGTTCATTTGAAAACAATTGTGTTAACAATTAGTTAGTTAATGTTTCATGTCTGTATTTTTTGCCTTAAATAATTTTTGGGAATATCCAATATGCTGATGATTGTTGCTGTTTTGTTGGTTGGGGTGAAATTGGTATGTTTTGATTTCTTGTTCTCCTTTTATCTAAAATAAAAAAAATTTAGATCTTTGATGCATTTCAATTTTAGTGTAGTGCATGGTGACAGACGTGGGTCTAGTTTTAGTCTTTGGCATGTGGAAAGCCAGTTTTTCCAGCACCATTTGTTAAAGAGGCTGTCTTTCTTCCAGTGGAACATGTTTGGCTCCTTTGTTGAAGATAAGGTGGCTGAGTGTTTTAGAGTTGTTTGTGCATCTTTTAATTTGTTCCATTGATCCTCAGGTCTGTTTTTTTCTCAGTACCATGCTGGTTTTATCATAGTTGCTTTGCAGTATAATTTCAACTCAGGAATTGTAATGCCCCCTGCCTTGTCTTTGTTGCAGAGAATCGTTTTTGTTATTTTAGGTTTCTTCTGTTTTCAAATGAATTTTAGAATTATTTTCTCTAATTCTGTGAGATATGCTAATGGCATTTTGATAGAGATTGTATTAAATCTGCATAACAATTTTGAGAATATGGTCATTTTTACTATGTTAGTTCTTCCTATCCATGAGCAAGGAATAGATATCTTTCCATTCTCTGATATCTTCTCTGATCTCCTTTTTCAGAGTACTATTATTTTCACCTATAGATCTTTTACTTCGTTCGTTAGATTAATTCCTAAATATTTCATTTTTTGGATGCTATTGTGAAAGGTGTGGTTTCCCTAATTTCTCTCTCAGTGAGTTTGTTGTATACAGTAATACTATTGATTTTTAAGTGTTGATTTTGTATCCAGTTACACTACTGAATTTAGTTATTATATTAAATCTAGAAGTCTTTTGGTGGAGCTTTTGGGGTCTTCTATGTAGAATATCATGTCATCCACAAATAATGATAATTTAATTTCTTTCTTCCCTGTCCTTATTCCTTTTATTTCTTTCTCCTAATTGCTCTGGCTAGTGTTTCCAGAACTATGTTGAATAAGAGTAGTAGCAGTGGACATCCTTGCCTTGTTCCTGATTTTAGAGTGTCAGGTTTCAGTTTTTGATCATTTAGTATGATATTGTTTATTGATTTGTCATAGATGGCTTTTATAAGATTGAGAAAGACCATTTACTCCAATTTTCTGTAGGGTGTTGGACTTTGTCAAATGCTTTTACTGCATCTATTGAGATGATCGTGTGATTTTGTCCTTCGTTTTGTTAATATGGTATATTACATTTATTGATTTGCATATGTTGAACCATGTCTACATCCCTAGAATGAATCCTATGTGGTCATGGTATGTAATCTTTCTGATGATTTTCTGTATTGTTTGCCAGTATTTTATGGAGGATTTTTGTGTCTATGTTCATTAGGGAGATTGGCCTGTAGTTTTCTTTTTTGGTTGGGTCCTTCTCTGGTTTTGGTATCAGGGTAACCCTTGCTTCCAGGTATGGTTTTGAAAGTATTGCTTCCCTCTCAATTTCATTAACAGAATTTCAGCATTAGTGGCATTAGATGGTGGAATTCAACAATGAGTCTATCGGGTCCTGGGTGCTTTTATTTTGTTGTTTTTAATTACATTTTCAATTTCATTTTCTGACATTGAATTATTTAGAGTATTTATGTCTTCTTGGTTCAGTTTTGGCAATTCATATGTATCTAGGAATCTGTCCATTTCTTCTGTGTTTTTCATCTTATTATGTGAATAGTTTTGTGGTTTACATGAATATGGGCTGGAGATTGTTTTCTTTTAGGGCTCGAAAAACCTCATTCTAAGCTCTTCTTTATTTGAAAGTTCATTTTGAGAAGTCTGCCATGATTCCTTTACAAGTGATTTGTTTCTTTTCTCTAACTGCTTTTAATATTTTGTTATTGTGCCTAATTTCTATAATTTTGATTATTGTATGCCTTGGTGTAGATTTATTTTGATCATGGCTGTTTGGAGTTCTATATGTTTCATTTATTTGTATGTCAAATTCTTTATCCATGTTTGGAAAGTTTTCTGCCATTATTTCTATGAGGAGGTTTTTTTGGCATTAGCACCATCTCCAGCTTTCTTATTGACTCCAGTCAATCTTATGTTGTTCTTTGCTTCATCCCTGCAGCCTTTGAATTGATTTTTCATAGTCTTGCTATTTTTAAGGTATCTTTCTTTTCATGGTAGCTATCTGCAAATCTGCCTTCTATCTCTCATAGTCTATCTTCACCTTCATTGAATGTTGGGTATACTTTCAATGGAGATTTTAATGTCCTGGATTTCTGTTTGGATCTGTTTCATAAATTCTATTTCTTTCCTATGTTGGGCATTCATGGTTTCCACCATTTTCCTAAATTCTTCTAGTTTTTAAATCTGTGTCTGTTTTAATGTCTTTCATTTTGATCTTCATTTCTTTTTGTACCTGATAAATTAATTTTTACATAGCCTTTTTCATTTGTTTTTTCACTTCTGTTGCTATCATTTCAGAAAGTTCCAGTGTCCTCTATCTCATTGAGCTCTAGACTTGTCCCGGGTAGGCTGGGGGTTTGGGATTGCATTTTGTCTCTATGTCTTGTCATTTATTATTTTATTTTGTTTTCTATGCTGATACTTGTCTATCTCTTATGGTAGCTAGCTTTATCACTAGTATTGAGGCTTCCCTAGGAAATGTCTGTTCCTCAGGGATGTCTTCTAGATGTAGGTTGTTCTTGGTCTTTTTGTCTGTCTCAAGAACCTACCTTCCCAATTTATTAAGGATGAGAAGTTGCTATTTGCTCAGCACCCAGTCCTTTGATAATGGACTATGGTGATGGTTATGACCCCATATAATCATAGTGTTATCATACAAGGGAGAAAAACTGATTACAACATGTATGACATCATGGCTAAAGTAGTATATTTAGCAATAACGATGGCATCAAGTACAGCCTATCTACTGACAAACTACGATAACTATTAACTTGATACCTTTAACCATAGGAGCAAATTCTACAGTTATATAACAAAACTCAACACATATCAGGAACCTGTCTGCAATGATTTTCCTGTTAGTGGAGTGATTTTACCCTATTGTGGGGAGGAGAGTTTTAAGAGGGATAGTGGACAAAATAGAGAGATGAATGGTGTCAAATATTGGAGGAGCAAGGCTTGAGGGCAAAGGATAATTACCCAAATTTTGGGAAAATGGAGGACACAGGAAAGAATGAAAGAGAAAGCAGAGGAGTATTGAAGTGAACCAGAAAGACAATGTTCACACATACGAAAATAGCATAAAATCAAGAGATAGTTGAGGAAAGAAATTGAGTAAAATAAAACAAAGAAAAGTAAGAAAACTAAATAGTGAAAAAAGAAAGAAAAAAAAAGAGAAAAAAGCAAAAAGCAAAATAAAAATAAACACAAGAACCAAACCAAACCAAAAAAAAAAAAAAAGCCCTGACAGAAAAAGGATAACTAATCAGACAAAGAAACAAAAATAAAAATCATAAAATTCCTCTGGTATCCACAGTTCTGTGGTAGTGTCCAAGTTGGATCCCAGAAATGTGCTGTGTACTCCAGCCAAGTTAGCAGTGGAATTTGTGCTGGGTATGGAGCTGATCTTGGCTTCTGGATGTGGTCTTCTGTTTCTCGAGTTCTCCCAGAGCCCTTAGATTTAGGATGGCGGCCCCGCCTGCTGCTCTTCCATGTGTCTGTGTGTGGGAGCACAATATTGGCTCACCTGACTTACCGGTTGCTGGCTTCTGTATCACTGCTGCTTCAGACTTTTCTATGCCACTGGTCCGGCCTCCTGGCATGTGCACTTGTGCCCTGGCCTGCTGTCTCTAGTCCCACCTCCTTCCATTCACTTTTGAATCCACTCCAGATATGCCTTCATCTAAATCACACAGCTGAGGCTGTTCTTCTTAAAGTCATTAATAATCTTTTTGTGGCTAAATCAAATGAGCCTCATCTTTTTTAGCTGGTTGACAACTTTTCATGAAGTTTTAATCACTTTGTCCCTAAAAAAACTTTTTTCCAGTACACCAACCTCTTTTGGTTTTCCTGTGACCTTATGATGATCTATTGTTTTTCATTGTCCACTCCTTAGTTTTCCTCTTATATTGTTCAATTTCTTTAAGTACTCTAGGGCCCAATCCTTAGATTTCTTCTTCATTTTACACTCAGTCTCTTGGTGATCTTAGCTGATAAGACCATATTTTATATATGTTTATATACATATCTTTATCTTTCTGCATCTACTTGTGTCTGTTATATGTAGTCAGGACTCTCTCTGAGCATATTATGTCTCTGTGTCAGGACAGACAGTTGGGAGTATGGCCTCAGGATGAAACACAAGATTACTTATGATGCTACTGCAGTCAGGGTAGCTATGAAGGGTGTGAGCAATGCTCATAGTCTGGGTGCAGTTTTTTTTTTTTTATCCATTCCTTAGTTAATGGGCATTTAGGTTGTTTCCAAGATCTAGCTATTACAAATTGTGCTGCTATAAACATGGGTGCACATATATCACTGTTGTGTGTGATGTTTTCAATTCTTCTGGGAAGATACCCAGAAGGGGAATAACTTAGTCAAATGAAACCTCCAATGGGTGCGAAGGAAGCAACAACAGATTTGCTAATGGATACAGACTATTAGGGGGAGAAAGGTCAAGTTCAAATCTTCATTTTTGGGCAGTTGAGATGAATGTTAGCTTCTAAATATACATTGATTAAGCCGGGCGTGGTGGCGCACGCCTTTAATCCCAGCACTCGGGAGGCTGAGGTAGGCGGAGCGTTGTGAGTTCGAGGCCGGCTTGGGCTACAACGCGAGCGTAAGGCTGACCTGAGCTACATAGTGCGACCCTGCCTCAAAAAACTAGGGCCGGGAGTTTGGCTCAGTGGCTTAAGCGCCTGCCCTGGCAGGTGCAAGGCTGTGAGTTCAATCCCCGGTGCCGCAAAAAAAAAAAAAAAAAAAATATATATATATATATATATATATACATTGATTAGACAATTTGGGAATGTGAGGACATCTACTGCATGAAATCAGGAGCCCCATTGTGACTGGGCCTGTGTCTTGTTCATTGTTGTGTTTGGCATGATACTGGCATATAGTAACTACTAAATATTTGGTGAGTGCAAGATGCTTCCCAAGGTCATTTTGCTGTGACACATATCTGGAGAACTCCTCATCTGCTGACTAGTTTCCTCCTGTGACAGGGCCCCAAACTTCATAGTACTCAAGACACTGATGTGATGCATTATCTGGACTACTTGCAACTAATACTGATTTATCATTGTGAACTAAAACCACTAAATCGAAACTCTAGAGACCAAAGTTCCCTTAGTTAAGATCTTATCTGATAGTGGTATTATCAAACCATTACACATACTAGCCAGAAGAAGAAAGAACAAGTTCCTGGGACAAGTTTTCACAGCTTCTAGCTGCAGGGCAGGTAACAGTTGGAAAATAGCCACTGGACCAGAACTAAGTGCACTTTTTAAATACACTTTGAGAAAGAAAATACTGTAATGTAATTGGCTACAGATAAGAGAGGTGGGATAATATTAAGCAGGGAGCATTTTGGGATAAGAGAGCAGTCTATAAGGAGTGGTATTTGTTTCTTCTAGATTGTTGGGGCTTCTAGATTGGTTCCCAAAATTTATGTGTAAACAGGGCATGGTGATGATGAAATTTAAATCAAGGTTCAACATTAACAGTCATTTTGTTCATTTAGTCTGCTGCTGATAACATGAATTTCTATTATTTCTTCTTCACTCCAACCTCAGTCTTTGTAATTAAATTTAGGACATCTAAGAATTTTTCTTTTCCTTGGCCCTAGGAATATGAAACATGCAAAAGAATTTGGTGGCAGTGGGTAGTAAACGTTTTGAATTCACTATCTTTCTCTTTAATGCACTTTAACAAGGGGACTTCCTCATCATATTACTTTATTTACAATCCAGAGTGACTTAAAGCTGTGAAATGCTGACCCATCTGAATGAATGAGCTAAAAGTTCTATGGCTAGGACCAACTTTTTAGCCTCATTCAGGCCTTCTATTAAAAAAGTACAGTGGGGACAAGGAAACACAGATAGTTCTTTGTTTAGAGATATAGACTATATTTCAGGTGACACTCTGCCCCACCTGTTTTTTAATGGAAATGTCAATAGTAGAGCTCTTCAAAGGAGACAAATTTTGAAACCCAGAAACTCTTAGTCAATACTCTGGGTGTTCTCTTTGGGTAAGAAAATGTTTCTGAGGCAAGGGATGGGAGCAAGGGTGGGTACCCTGATTGGGGGGCACTATCGCTCCAGGACAATGCCTAGGACAGTAGCGGGGGTGCCCTGGGATGGAGGCAGATCCATGTAGTTGGGAGCGTAGCAGGAGCTTATTGTGTGGGGAATGGAAAACATCCAATGAGGCTGGGCCCACTGGCCTCTCTGTAAGGAGTGATTGGGTCTTGGGGTGCCTCATCAGCGTGTCAGCCTTAGTTTTCTCCATGGGGTTTTTGGCTGGAGGCAGACTCTTCTCTGTATTTTCTTTTTTGGTTTTGGTCATATTCCCAGGTGTAGAGAATATGGGGTTCACATGCCCTTTTCCTTTTGTCATGGCGATAATGCAGTGCAGAGACAATTTCATCTTATTTATCAAGCCAGACTCTGGAAGGCTGGGCCTCTTGTGAGAATGAGCTGGCATCACCTGCCTCTGAAAAACCTGACTTTGCAAAGTTTGGCCCTTCGAAGGCTTATGCTGAGTTGGTTGGCCCTGTGAAGCCTGGGCCACTGAAGAATGGAAATTCTCAGGTATCCTTGCAGGTTTGAGGAGGACATTTAACTTGCTTTGATGGTCCTGCATGTCATGCTCAGATTCTTTCCCCCCAGGAACCTTTGGAGGTGGCTCTGGAAGCTTAAACTGAGGGTGATGCTGAGAACCGTGTTGCTGGGGATCCACAAGATGGCAGCTGTGGGTCCGTTGCCAGGAGCTTTGGGATTTTCTTTTCAGAAGCATCTCTTCTGACTTCTGATCTTCATCAGGGTGTCTTTCTGCACTGGTTAAAGAGAGCCCAAGCCCTGCATCGCCTTCTCCAAGGTCCCCTGGTGCTTGTGGTTTCCCTACATCCTCTCTCTTTCCTGCCATTGTGGGGATTTGGGCTGAGTCCTTGCCTGGGCTTTGAGGCCCAGGGATCCAGGGTTCCTCCAGGCTGGGGCTGCTTACACTGGCCTCCACCTGAACACAAAGCACCTGGGCCTCAGTCCTGTCCCCACTGAGCTGTGAGATCTTGGAGGGACAGTGGGTAGAAGCAGGGGGCACTGCTTTGGAACTAGGTGACTTTTGGTTGTGCTGCACGGCCTCCAACTGAGAGGCCAGGTGTTCTTTAAGGTGGACCCACTGTGACTCTGGGGCAGGAGAAGAGTCTGGCAGGAGGGGCAGTTTCTGGAGCACTGTGCTTCCTTGTTTGTTTAGAGATTCCTGTGAGGACTTGTTCTCTGGGCCAGCTGTAGTTAGTTCCCTGGACTCCCTTGCCCTTGTGGGAAGTCCCAATTTTATCTCTAGGACCTTTTTTCTCAGGTGGAAGTTTAGCTTGAACGACACACGTGTTTTGAATGAGTAGGGGATAGCAGGATGTGTCTGGCTTTCCAGAGGCACTGACTGTGTTGTTCCTTCCACCTGCTCCTCAGGCTGGAAATCTTCTCTGTCTGTCCAAGTCTCGTTGTCATTTTGAAAGCATGGCCTGAGACTCCTACTTGGGTCTTCTGGTGAGATAATTTGAGACAGAGGCTCCTTTGGAATTTCCACAGGCCCTGGCACCATCCCTGTGGCTGCGGAGTGGCTAGTGATTGCTGGAACCATAGCTCCAGAAAGAGCTACAGAGTAAAGAGCAGGCAGTCCTGACAGGAAGGTGAGATACTTGTGCCGTAAAGTCATCTCCAGTTTCTCAATGGTGCCTTGAGACAGGGGTCGGTGCAGCTTAGGGTGTTCAGTGACAGCGTCTGGTGAGGGCTGTTTTTGCTGATGAAGAGCTGTTGGCATCCAGGGCATAACTTTGTCATGTAGGTCAGGGTCACTTGCTGCCTGCCACTGCAGGGGCTGACGTTGTGGAATGCAGGGGAAGGGAGCCACTGCTAGGCCCCCAGCAACTATGGCTTCCCAGGAGCTATGCACATGGCAAGGGACATTGCCTTGGTGGATCTGTCCACATTTGGAGTCAATGTGGCTCTGAAGTTTTGCCTTGGCCTGGGTGAACAAGTGTGGCATGGGGATTGACATTTGGGCTGGTATGGGTGAGAATGGGTCGCCATCCCCCTTGCCCTTTAGGGCCATAGGTTGGGGGATAGTCACATTGGGCAGGGTTGTGCTGCTGCAGGACAGGGTCTGCTGGTCAGCAGAGGAAAGGAGCAACTGGAAGGACTGCTGGATCGTCTCAGGCAGGCCCCAGCGAAGGTGAATCAACTGCTTCTGGAAGTGAAATTTCAGGAGCCTGCGGGCATGCTCTGGGAAGAAGTGTGGTTTCCTGGTGAGGACTGAGACAGGTTTCCCTGGCAAGGACATTTTCACAGTCTCAAGAGCCTGGGCTTTGTCACATGGCTCAGACCGCATGGAACTGTGGGCATGGCAAGGTCTCTGGATGACAGCTGGCAGGCCCCACTGAAGCTGGAACTGCCTGTGCAGCAGGTGCCATTCCAGGGTCTTACATTCAGCTGGAGTCAGAAATGGAACACTGATCAGAGCTTGTTGATGTTCAGTTGGAGACACACAATTTGGAGAAGGTGGAGTAGAGGGCAAGTTTATCTCAGGTGGTGTTTTAGACAGCAAGGGATGGAAAGAGAGTCCCTTGAATAGAAGAGACTCTTTCAATGGTGGCTTGGATATGTTCTTGTTCTTGAAGAGAACTTCAGAGTTCAAGAGAGTGGTAGCCAGGGACTCACTGTGGAGAGAGGGGAGGCCACAGAATAGCTGCCTGTATTTCTGGCACAGATTGTTCCCTGAGTCATTAGCCTGTCCCCTAGGTGGTAGATAGAGGCCACTTAAGACTTCAGCAGGTAGAGGGGACAAAGCTAATGTTTCATAGTTTTGGACTAGCTGGTAATGGTGTCTTTGTTCTGGTTTTATAAGAGACCACTCAGAAACCCAGATAGACTGAATGGGCTCTATGTATGAACCCCAGGTTTGTTGGGAAATGATCCCAATTTTGTCACAAGTGACCTTAGAAGTACTATTCAGAATGAAGGAAAATTTTTTTCCAATTTTGCTAAACAATATTGGGTCTGGCATAAACTGCCTCAGGGAGTCTTCCACACGCCTGGGGAGACCCCATCTCTGGAAATGCTTCCTTTTTTTTACATGTCCTTCCAGAAGCCTCAAAACTTTAGGCCTGAAGAATGGAAAGTGTTCAGGGAGGACTGAGTCCACATGCAAGGTCATAGGATGTGTCAGGTTATCCAGGAATTCTAGATTCAGTGATGGTAAAGAGTCCTGACACTTTGATTGATGATGGCTTTGGTTCCCCTGCATAAAGTTAGGTTTATTCCGCATCATCTCCTCCTGATTTACTGGAACCATAGGTTCCTCAGGCTTTGAAGAAGCCTTACTCTCTTGGTCCATGGGCATATTTGCCAGTTGAAATTCCTGCTCGAGCTGCAGATGATCAGCGAAGTATTCTTGGACACTGATGGCACTAGTTGTCTGGGTTACTGTCTGTGTTAAGTTTTGTTCCATATGTTGTGATAGTGTTGTAGTTGCAGATATCAGTGAAAGGTCTCTGGAGTGTTGGGGATGAGGTTCCAGATTCTGCTCAGAACATACAGTTGACATGGACATCATCTGTAGGCAAGAAGAGCCCTGCAATGGCTCTGATAAAGTTGAAGAAACCTGGTTCTTATCTTCCAGCAATTGCTGAATCTCCAGAGACACAGCATTGCAGGTTTGACAGGAAGGATCTGCACACAGGAGCTGCCTCACACTTTCGTGCTGGGGAAGCCAGTGCTGGCTGGGAAGGGAAACATGGCAACTATTAGTGATCAGGGAACATCTACATCTTTGGAACAGTGTTTTATAAGGGTTGCTACTGCCCACCCTAAGTCCTACAAATCCTAGATTTACACTGTAGAAATGAAGTCTTCATGAGAACTTTGTACTGCGAGAACTATGCAATCTCTCTGCAGCTATACTTAGAATCTGCTGGAAATCAGTCTTGTTGTCTAGAAATGTAAAGGAGAAGATAATAGCCTCCTTGCATGAATGTTTTCCTAGGAACTGGCCTCCTTCAAAATAGATCAGATGAGCTAATGTGAGTATGGACAAGTTGGACCTGGGTATCTGCGTTTGAAAGAGTAGAGCTTAAAGAGAATATGACAGTGGTGACTTTTTTTTTTAATGTAAAATCCATTCTCTTGACTGGATAATCTTTATCAAGACTGAGTGAAAATCCAGTAGCATTTTCTATGAATTGTGCATTAATGAAATCCTGAATTTCAGAACTGTGACCCCAGCAAATCATAGAATTGAGTGACTTTTGCTGTCTGAGATGTCTAAACTCCCTTGGCTCTGGTTTCTTTCTTTCTTTCTCTCTTTTTTTTTGTTTTGTACCAGGGATTGCACTCACAACCTCGCACCTGCCAGGCAGGTGCTTAGGCCACTGAGCTAAATCCCCAGCCCTATTTTTTGGAGCAGGGTCTCTCTATGCAGTTCAGGCTGGCCTTGAACTCACTTTGTAGTCTAGGTTGGTCTTGAACTCACAATGATCTGGCATCTTTCTTAATCAGTGAATCAACTTCTACAGTGTATGTTTCCCTCCTTGCCATTACCTCCTTTTTCTTAGGTCAGGCCAGGCCAGTCTAGGCCAAGAAATCATCACAGTCCAGCCTGGGAGTTGAGAGACTGCAAAGAGAAAGAGATCACCTTTTCATGATGGAGAGCAGATCCCACAGCTTCTCTGCTTCTTTCTTGGAACATCTCTTAGCTGTTTGAGGAAACAGGGCAGTGTGTTATCCGGTATCGGAGTGCTTTAGGGGTATCCTGTAGGAAGCTATATAGTAAGACCATGTCCTAGTAAGACTGAAAACACAGTCAATGCTTTAAGTCATGTTTCTATATATTACCATTTACAATATGATGTCCCTTAGTAATTTCATTTGATCTTCATAACTACAGTGTGAGGGAGGATTGTCAATGTTACAGCTATTTTATGGATAAAACTGAAAGATGAAGGGTCATAAAACTAGCAAATGACACAAGTAAGGACATCTGCCTTACTCCCTGAATTCTTTAATCTCAGGGAAATATTGCAGAGAATTTTGGCATTCCCACATTCTGATTTTCCACCCACCCAAGTCTTCCATGAAAATCATCCATTTGGAGAACTAGAGCTTTCCCTGGCTCCTGGTTCTCCTGGCACTATGGGTCCCAGAGGGACATGAACAATGGGAAGGTCAACTACAATGGACGGGAGTAGAATGGAAATTGGGACTTTACCTCTTGGTGCTGCATCTCTTGCCTTTTGCCTGACTTTTCGGTGACACTTAAAGAAAAAACAATGTGAAGCTGGGGTGTCATTTTTTTTCCCATAACCAAAATGAGGCAAAATTAATTCCCTTTTTATGTATTTGTCTGCATTTTTTACACTCTCCTACATTTTCTTTACCTATATTCCACTTTTCATCCCAGCATTTCCCTTCTATGCCTATTTCTGATTCGCTCTGAGACTCTCTATTCTTTATCTTCCTATCACATCCCATCCTCATCACAAGTTATGCAGGGAGCTTAGGATGACACAGGTGAAAAAGTAGACCAGATTTAAGAATGAGTGTTTTTAGCAACCCAAGGATTCTGGCTTATGATTTCTACCAACTAGAAAAATTCTCTGTATTAGGAGATCCTTTGAGATCTCTAAGTTATACTTTATATCATCTTGTTTTCAACCCAAACCAAATAGAGAATTTCTTGACTTTTTAACTAGAATACTATACAGAGGTAAATGAAGGTGTGGCATAAAAGTGGGGGTGGGTGGGAGAGACACTGAGAATTTAAAAGCTTATCTGAGGCTTAAACTAATTCAATTGTGGTCATGGTCTTTCCCTACCCAGTGGCAGTTCCTTTTAGGTTCAAATTTCAATCCATAGTAACTCCGTTTCACTTGCCAGATAAGTAGGATAATGATAAAGATGGAGCCATAGGTATATAAGGAGTATCCAATATTCCATGGAACAAATGTAGGGGTCATCATGGTCTAAACCTCATTAGCATGAGGAGACCAGCCATCCCTATAGGTAGGCATTCAAGATTCTATTGACTAATGACTCCAAGTGCTAGGACTTGCCGTGACCACCTCACAGAGGACAGAACCATATCCTGGATTGCATCACAAAGTCTTTGTTTCCTATGAGGAGCCCATGTAATGATTCAGTCTATAGACAGGGGTGCCTGGTCATTTGTAAAAATAACATAACGTGAGTCTAGAGGTTTCACACTCACAAATAGAAACTGTCCCACTTTCTTTTCACTCTCCACTGCCTACACTAGCCTGTTGGTTCAGTTATTTCCTTATCTGGTCACCAATCTTCAGAAATGTTTCTTTTTTTTTTTAATTAACTAAGCTTTTTAATTAATTAAACTTTTAAAAATTGATTAAGCTTATTGGTACATTTTAGGTATACATAATGATCATATTCATCATAAGAAATTTGTACATGTACCTGATATAACTTGATTCTTTTTTTCCCCATTCCCCTATCCTCCCTTCAGCATCTCTTTCCCTCCTTATTTACAGAAGTTTTGTTTCCATATTTTCCTTCTTGTTTCATCATTTTTTTCTTTTCCCTCCCTTCCTTTCTCCCTCCCCCTCCCAAGTGCCACTTCCTATTTGAACATTTTCTTCCTATTTCACAATATCTATTAAACATTTTGGTCCTTATTTCTCATACCAGAGAAACAATGCAGTTTTTACACATGTCCATTTTATTTTACTTAAGAGTATGGCCTCTAGTTGCATCCATTTAGCTAGAAATGTCACAAGCTTATCCTTTATGGCAGAGTAGTACTTCACTGTAAAAAAAAAAAAAACACATCTCCTTTATCCATTCATCAGCTGATGGATTTTTGGACTCTTTCCAAGATTTAGCTATCACAAACTGCTGCTATAAATGTAGATGTACATATATTGCTGTGGTGTGATGCTTTTAATTCTTTTGGTACAATGTCCTTTGTCTGAGGAACAGCTGGCAAAAAATTTTTTCCCATACTGTGGGTTGTCTCTTTATTTTGTTGGTGGTTTCTCTTGCCATGCAAAAGCTTTTTAATAAGATGAGATCCCAGTTGATGATCCATTGCAATAGTTCCTATAGAGAGCCCTTTCCTGAATATTGTCTTGGTTTGGAAAGTTTATATTTGTAATCCCATGGGAATGTTATTGGCACTTCAATAAGTTAATTCCAATCTATCACTTCCAGTGCAACCAAAGGTGAGAATAAAGATACTAAGACATATTTATAGTTATGGGGAACCAAGGGGTCATAAGTCCAGCCAAGATGGTGGTTCACCAGAACAAAGGCCACAACCCAGAGCCCAACCCAGGTTTTATTAATTCTCCATGAGGGGAGTGGCTCAGGGATGGGTGACAGTGAGAGTGAGAAGAAATATATAAGTGCCAGTGCCTGAGGTAGGATAGGTAGGAGGCCTGAGATCACCTCTGCAATATGCAGAGGAAAAGATATGCATAGAAAGTAATCTCCATAACACAACTGAGGTAGTATCTAATGTTTTGGGGTCAGTGATTCAGCTCTGATGTTTAGTCTTTTCTGCCCTGGGAAGTCATAGCCTCTTATCTCAAGACTCGGCTCCAGCCAACAGTGTAGAGTGGTGGATCTTCATCCTGTCTGGCTCAACCATGTTTTTTGGGAGTCACTGGGCCAGGAAACAGTTGACTGTCACCTTGCTTCAAAGATTACATATCAGCTCAGCCAGCCCAATTTACATTGCTTAAAGCTAATTGAAGAGATAAAGAAATGGCCTAGCCAGCTCTGTACATATCAATACATGAAGATAGGGCCAAGTTTATCCAAAATGTAGATAATTGCTTTCTTTCAAGGAGAGTGATCCACGTGGTTCCCCATAGTTCCTGTACATTTGGGGTTTTGTTTATGAAGTCTTTGCCTATACCTATATCTTTAAGAGTTCTGCCTATTCTATCTTCCAGTAGATTTAGCATTTCTGTTTTAATAATTGGATCTTTGATCTATTTTGATTTTAGTTTAGTGCATGTTGAAAGATATGGGTCTAATTTTAATCTTTGGTATGTGGAAAGTCAGTTTTTCCAGTATCATTTGTCTTTCTTCCAGTGAAGGTATTTGGCACCTTTGTCAAAGATAAGTATGTCTGCTGTTAGGAAACTGAATGCTTTGACACACAGGGCACCTTATGAGAAAGTGTGAGTGGGGCAGAGGAGCCTCTACTGACTCCTCTACTTGTCTTGGAAATATAGTTGAGAAGCAAGAGGAGTTAAGGAATCAGAGTGTGGTTATGTTTGAAAATGGAGAGCTTGGATGTTTCAGGCAATGAGTGATCAAAAATTAGAAGTGCAAGAAGGAGAGGGAAAGTCTAGTGGCTACATCTTTAAACAACATTGTTAGGAGAAGGAAAGAAATCCTCCAGTCTGTGTGGTTGGGAGGTTATAAACACTGCCTTCTAGAGAGGCACATTAATGTAGTTTACTTCTGGAGTGCTGTCAGAGGTTTGGTTTTCCAGAGCTATTTTTACCCATTAGATAGTATCCTGCCTGCTCAGGGAGGTGAAAAACTGCAGAGATAGGTTAGTGACCACTTCCAACTATGGGCCGCAACCTACTTGCTATTTACAGTTGGATGCATGCTGTTAATCTGAAGCTTCTACCCTGCCTCCTCATTCTGATTTGAAAAGTTTTAACCAGAAAAACTGTTTTCCAATTCAGCCCCAGGACCTATAACTCCTATATCCTATTTAGATTATCTACATGGCCTCTGTGGATATTGTGATATACCTCTAATTCTCCAGCATTTCTAATTTCTTTAAGAGACTTGCCCTGATGACCCTGGTCTCAAGCCAATAAGTCCCAGGCTCAAAATCTCTGAAGAGACTATTTGGTCTTAAAGTGAGGGATATTATGGCAGGAAAAGCCAAATGGAAGCCATTAGAGTTGCCTCTACCTGAGAAAATAGTAAACTCCAAATAGTATTGCATCCCTAGAATTGCAGAGATTAGTATCACCATTAAGAATTTGAAAGATGCATGGTGGTGGTTTCCACCACATTTCCATTTAATTCTCATATTTAGCTTGTGCAAGTTTAATCAAGTAGTGACTTTAATTGCAGCTGCCGTACCAATTGTGGTTTCCTTGCTTGAGCAGATTAACATATCTCCTGGTACCTGGTATGCAGTTACTGATTTGGCAAATGCTTATTCTCTACACCAATCCTTAGGAATATCAGAAGCAAATTGTTTCAGTTGACAAGGCTAGCAATGTACCTTTACTCTCCTATCTCAGGAGTGTAGCAACTGTCCAGTTCTGTGTCACAAATTAGTTTGCAAGGATCTTCATTGTCTTTCTTTCCACAAGGTATCACACTGATTTATTATGTTGATGATACTAAGTTGATTGGAGTGGCTGAAGCTGCAGATCGGTCACACGTGTGGGGCTGGAGCAAGGTCAGTCCTGAGAACAAAGAGTGCCCAAGGTAAGCCACATGAACAAGCTGTTCCAGCTCTGAGAACACTCAAGCAAAAAGGTTGCTAGGAAGAGAGGAGTCATGTGACAGCAACCTGCTGAGTGTATAAATAAATGCACTGCAGTGGTTGAGCAGTCCTTTTTCTCCCATCAGGAGAGGAGGTTCCACCTGACCTCAACTTTCTATATTCTGACGCTTGTCTTTATTTCTTCATCCTCTACCATCCTTCAAGAGAGAATCTCAAGAGTTGTGCTGGAAGCAACAGATTGGGACAAGTGATCAAAAGGTAGCAACCATTCTGGACTTGTTGGTAAATTATTTACATATCAGAGGGTAGGATATAGATCTAACTGATATTTAATGCCCTCTACCTCAGTGAAATTTCTATAGTTATGTGGGACATGCAGAGATATCTCTTCTAAGGTGAAGGATGAATTGTTTCATCTGGCTCCTCCTATAACCAAGAAAGAGCCACAATGCATAATGAGCCTATTTGGATTTTAGTGGCAATACATTCCTCATTTGGGTGTGTTACTTTGGCTCATTTACGGATTGACTCAGAAAGCTAACTAATACAGACAGTGGTATTTAGTGTGGGGCCATTGCTGTGACTGTACCTGACCATGTAGCTTACAGGCCTTTGGAACTGGTTTGTGGGTATTTGGAAAGTTTTGAAGATGTAGGTTGGAGAAGAATGCTGAATGCCTTAAGCAGAGTCTGATGGATGATTTTGGTTGGAGCTCAGATTAGAGTGCTGATAGGAATACATACAATAAAGGCCAGGGTAAGGAGGTTTCAGTTGGAAACAAAGGCTCCATTGGCAATTGAAGTAAAAGTCTTGTGTGTTATATTTGGGGAAAAAGTTTGTCTATTTTTGCCCATATCCTGAGTCTTCATGGGAGACTGAGATTAAGGGCAGTGGACTAATTGATCTGGCAGAGGAAATTTCAAGGCTATGTTTGGGTTGTGGTATGGGTACTGCTGACTGATTTTAGCCAGATCTACAGACAAAACCAGGAGAAAAAAAGCAGAGGTGAATGATTTGAAAAGTTTTTGGGAAGCATGGGTGCTGAAATGATTAGCATTAAAAAGAATTCAAATATGATAGGAAGGCCCAGACAATAGGAAAGATGGCTTGAAGGCATCTCAGGAATTGGCCAGACCCCACCCCTCACAAGTTGGAGAATGGAAACAGTAAAGTCTTCATTTGAGGAGAGAGCCCCTGGGACACCTGCTCAAGGAAGGCCTCCTACAGAATTGGTTCCCTAGGATTCATTTCATTGTGCTCAGTTATTCAGATACTCAGTGACCACTACAGATGTAGTCCCATGAGACCAGGCTACTGCTCAAGCTGGCAGCAGACCTTGACATCATCTATCTGGTGTTGGTTTTTCAGGCATGCAGAATTCAAGAGTAGTGGGTTTATGCAGGCTTCCATAAAGATTTCAAAGGAAAGCTTGGGAGATGGGGCAGGCAATGTGCTCCCAAAAGGACAGTGTGTGAAGCTATGAGATTGAAGCCAAAAGTGCAGTGGGGACCCCAGGAAGTTGGAGATGCCAGAAATATAGGTTGTCTGCTGAGGAAAGCCATAGGTTGTGAGTGAAGTTAACCTACGAGAGAAGTCGCGTGGGCTATAACCGGTAGTACCATCCACTGGAATGAGGCCACTCAAACCCCGTGCAGTCCACATCTTGCCACAACTTGTCCTGGGTGTTGGACACGAAACTACAGGATTTAATGTTTGCTCTGTTGGGTTTCTATGCTTTCTATTCCTTTTTTATCCCCCCCATTTCTCCCTTTTGGGATGGGAATATTTACCCTGTGTGATTGTATGTTGGAAGTATTTAACTTCCTTTTTAATTTTTCCAAGAACTCATGGCCAAGAGTTTGCCTTGAGTTTCAGAGGAGATTTTAGACCTGGACTTTTCAGAAATATTGGAACTTTTAAGACTTCAGTGACTCTTTAGAAGTAGACTAAATGAGATGGACATGAACCTTTTGTGGGCCAGGGATGGAATGTTATAGTTTAGATATAAAATGTTTCCCTAAAGCCTCATGTTGGGAAGATGATTGGATCATGAGGGCACTAAGCAGTATGAGTTCAGTAGCTTAATGTGCTATTAGGAGACAGGACCTGCTTGGATGTGGGTCACAAGGGGCATGCCATCCTTATTCTAGGCCCCTCCTCTTTCTACTTGTTGGCTTCCATGAGTTGAGCAGCTTTGCTCTGCAATGCTCCTCTGCCATGCTGTCTCTGCCTTGGAGCTAATCAACCATGGACTGAATACTGAGCCAAAAGAAACCTCTTCCCCTTTGAATTGTGGGTGTCAGGTATTTTGTCCCAGTGATGGGAAAGTTGACTAATACAAGTAGCATTTCTGAATCTCCTTGAGAGGCTTATTCTGGTGACACTGGTCTCAAGTCAATAAATCTGGGGCTGAAAATCTCTAAAGAAACTGGTTCTTCCTGCAGTATTCAGTTCACCCATGTTGGCATGGTGAGCACTCAGGGACAAGGATACAGAGACATTTAAATTGTGTAGTTGTGTTCCTGCCTGTTCCCAAAAAACTTAAAAATCTAGTTTTGAAGACTAATTTATGCAAAACAGGAGCCAAGATTTAGAAGAGAATTTTATACTTGTTTGTGAAGCTCTGATTACAAACATCCCATTTCAAAGGAGAGAAATCATAATAAGGGTCAAGCTCATTAGAGAGGCGTTTTTGTGTTGAAGTTAGGATTAAAAGTTCAGGCTGGGGGTAAAGCACTGTTCCTGGTGGGAGGCAGACTAACCAACCAATGCAGAAACATAGGGATGGTCTGATGCTAGCAGAGGTACAAGTGAATCAATGAGAGAGCAATTGTGGGAAAAGGTAGAAGAGCTGGAATGAGATCTATTAAAGAGTGGGTTTGACATTTATTTTATTCAATCACTAAAATCAGTTTTTAAAAATAGGCATACATACACATGCTACAAAATTCAAAAGGCAGAAGGCATATCCATAGTGTATCTCTTTGCTGTCCTCATCTTCATCGACATTTTTCTTTGCATATCTTTTAGAATTCATTTGGCACGGAATGCATAGATATATTTTTCTTCATAAATGGAAACACAACAGACGTTGTCTTCACTTTTCTTATTATATGAACATATTATTTCTATATATTTTTCCTTGATGCGTACCTCCTTTGGTAGATCTACACACAATTTATCTTCAATCTTACACTCACGGATATTAAATTACTTATATATACTAAATAACATGAATGGGAACCTTATTGTATAAGTCCTTGCATACGGGTGTAAGTATATAAGTAAGAGAAATTTCTAAAAGTTGAATTGACAGATCTAAGGAATGTATTAGAATGTTATTATTGCTAGTTGTCTACCAAATGTGTAGATTTCCGCTCTAAACAAAATCATGTAACAGTGTCTCTCTTGCCAGGCATAGTGGTGCATGCCTGTAATCCTAGCTACTCAGGAGACTGAGGCAGGGGGATCCCAAATTCACTCAGTGAGACCCTGTCTTAAAATAAAAAGGACTGGGGATGTAGCTTAGTACTTGTCTAGTATGTGCAAGGCCTTGGGTTCAGTTCCCAGTACTGAAAAAAAAAAGACCCTCACTATGTAGTTCAGGCTGGCCTTGAACTTAAGGGGCACCACACCTGGGCAAAAACCTTCTCTTTTCATACTTCTTGACTCAGTATTATCACATTTTTATTTTTTGTCAATCTGAGAAGTGAAAAATAGAATTTTATATGTTCATAAATTTGTTTTGAGGAAGGTTACTTTTTGGTATGTTTTTGTCCTTTTCTGTAAAATATCTCTTCCTACGCTTTGCCCACAGATTGCTAGGCAAAGCATTTATTGAGCAAACATCATTTAACTGACTTATAAGCACCTTTCAATATTCAATATTTCAATACTATTAAGAAAATTAGCTCTATGTGTTCCAGATACTTTCCCTCAGTTTGTCATTTGATATTTATCAATGGTGACTTTTTGCTGCACAGAAATGTTGGCATTTTATGTATTTAAATTTATTAATCTTTTAATTTATAGTTTCTGTGTTTTAAACCACACTTAGGCTCCCTACACCCTAAAGTTATATATAAAAAATGTTCTCTATAATTCTTCAGGTATGCATGGTTTCATGTTTTTTGTTTACGCTTTTGCCCATTTAGACTTTATTTTTTTAATTTTCTTTAAAAAATTATTTGTTGAGATAGGGTCTTGTTTGGTAGTTCATACCAGCCTTGAACTCACTATGCAGCCCAGGTTGGTCTCAAACTCACTGTGATACTTCTGCCTCATCTTCTCAAGTGTTAGGATTACAGGATTTTCCACCACGCACATCTATGCTTCAGTTTTGAGCAATGAGAGAAGTTGGTATTAGTTAAGAATTGCATTCAGGTACATGAAACAGAAGTTCAGCTAGGAAATAGTTTCTCAGAAGCTTCAGGATTCCACTTAGGACACAAGAAAGCTGAAAATAGCTTTGTTTTTACTCTTCTAACAACAAACAATCACAAGACTGCATATTTACACTTTTTCCTGCACTTATCAGGAAGCTGAGGTTCTAAGGCAGCTCAACTACAATCTAAGGAAAGACAGCTGCCTCAAAGGAGGTGTGGCACAGGTGCACTTGCTTATTTGGGGGTGGCTCTGTCCCCATCCCCATCAAGCTAGCAAGAATCTTTTAAAAATTTTATTTGTACATATTTATGGGGTACAGTGTGATATTTTAACATGTACATGTATAGGATATATGCTAATCAAATCAGGGTAATTAATGTTTGCATCTCCTTATTATGGGGCTGGGAATATAGCTCAGTAGCAAAGCATCTGCCTGGTAAGAGCAAGGTCATGAGTTTGATTCCCGGTATCAAAAAAAAAAAACAAGGGTGGGGGGAGAAAACTGCATCTCCTTATCATTATATTGTGTTTGGAGCCCCTGAAATCCTCTCTTGTAGCTGTTTATAAAGTAGCTAAAGGTTTTAATGAATTGCTAAGGGTCAAATGTAGGCGAGCATGAGAACACAGAAGTTCTGGTACCCACAATTACGAGGGGAATTTACTTTCACTTGCGGGCTTCTCCATAGGCCTTACTGTGTGCTCATAAGAAACACTGAGGAGAGTGGGGAAATCCTGAGAAAGTCTCCCTTGTGAAATAGGCCTGGGGGAAAGGAAGAACAGCTGCTTTAGGGAAAGGCACCAAGCCTTTCCCAGATTCTTCCTCTGTCTTCTCTGTGGGAACAAAAGCCTTCAGCTGCTGGTTACGAGGCACTAAACCCCGACACTGCACAGTAAATCATGTATTGGTGAAGATTCATGACATCCACAGAAAAGAAAAACAACAACCAAAAATCTCAACAGAAATACTTTCTATCTATCGATCCTCAGACCATTAGAAGTCTGCTGGCTGAGGGGTAGGACAGGATCATGGAGAAGGTTCTATCCCTGAGATCCAGGGAACAGTGTCTGTTTAAAGCTGTCACCCAGCAACACTACCACTGTCAACAACCAGTTTGCATTGAATAATGAGTAACAGCAGTCTACTGCTAGAGCATGAAGAAAGATTCTTTTAACAGCACAAATGGAACATGTAAACCAAGGGTGGGACAGATATTTAAAAAATTTTTAGCAAGACCACCTGAATCATAAACAGAAAGTAACATTAGAGAAACTTGGAGCCTGGGGTTCCTCTACAGGAATGCAATAGGAACAAAACCCAAACACAGCTGACCAGATTGAACCAGTCAATCCAAAGGCCCCACAGAAGAAAAGCATTGCCTATTGTCAAACATACAAATTACTTAAATCAGTCTTTAATGCCTTACAATAGATGTTTCTTTTGACAAAATATTTTGAGGCAGCCTTTCTGATCAGATGGGTAATTTCAACAAATATATGGAAACTCAAAGAAAGGAAAGAATCAAATTCAAATTCTGGAAATAGAACCATGGTAATAGACATAGAAGTTGCTTTTTTTCAGGCTCATCAGTATCTATTTTTTTTTTTTTTTTTGGGTACCAGGAATCAAACTCAGGACCTTGTACTTGCCAGGTGCTTACGCCGCTGAGCTACGTCCCCAGCCCTTGGCTCATCAGTATCTTGACATAGTAGAAGAAAGAATCAGTGAAACTGAAGATAGCTCAATAGAAATCATTTGTACGGAAACACAAATATAAAAGTGAAAAAATAAAAACAGAAACAAAACCAAACCAGAGCAGAGTATTTAAGAGCTGTGAGACAACACCAAATAATCTGACATATATGTAATTGGCATCTCCAAAGCAGAAGAGAGTCGATGGGACAAAAGAAATATTAGAAGAAATAGTTGCTGAGAGTTTCTTAAAAATGAGGACAAATACTGAGCCAAAAATTTAAAAAGCTACAAGACTTTGGTGATTTGCTATTAAATAACATCATGTTAAAATCTTTATATGTTTTCTGTCATGAAAAACAAAGGCAAGTTAAGTTTAGAATATGCCCCTTTTATTCACTTCCATTGCTGTGTGGGGGAGAGTTCAATTAGAGCATATTAGCTGGAAATTGTACACCCAATATCATTTGGATATCATTTGTCAAATATATCGGACAGTAGAAAGGTTGAGAGCTGCTGCTCTAAAGAACACATCTTACCAAAATCAGGTAATGTTGGTTCAGGGACATTTCCAGTCGATGGACTTGGCAAGATTTGTTTTAATCCAGATCCATGATGTACTCATTAATCACCTGCACCATCAGCCAGACAGGAGTTGAATAGGGAGCCAAGGGTTTTGTATTGCTTGACAGAAATTCATTAGCAGAGGTAAGAAGAGACAAGGTCACCTGCTAAATAACAGGCTTGGGCAGAAGTTGGTAGTGTTGCTGGTAGGGATGCTAATGGAGCATGGTGGGTATACTGAGCACAGAGAAGCAGAGAAGTGATTACAGCAAGAAGCAGCCAGCTGTCAGACTATCCATAACCAAAGCAGAAGAGAAGTCAGGAAGGAATTGAAATAGGCTGAATATCAGGTCCCCTCATTTGGGTTGTTGTTAATACTGATCAGACCTCCCTTCCTACTCCCGTATATCTGGTTTCTTGGATTCACAGCTCCACTGGCCAAGAGGACCACTTGGGAGGGCTACATTCTTTTCCGCCCATCAGTGAGCTTCACTTTATGGGCCAGTTGGTTCACAGGAGTGTAAGAAATAGGTCTTCTCTTGGGAGAACAAAAAACAAATGACAACAACAGAAAGAAAAAAGAAAAGGAAAGAAAGGAAAATAGAATTTAATACTTTTTGAGGGAAATGATGTTGGACTGAAATGCTGATTAGAATAAGGTTATGGAGAAAATCAGCATACGAAATTATTTGAGAACAAAGGGTATAGCCATGTAAAAAGGTACTTCTGAGAAAAAGACCAGGGAAGAATGTTGTGAGTATATTTTTTCCATTTTTTTGAATATGATACTGTACATCTATAGTTTAAAAAAAACATTTCCAAAGTAACAGTTAAGGAATCTTTCAATGCAGTGATAGGGTAAGCTTATTCAGATCATTCCTTCTGCTCAGAACTACTAGAAAAGATTGACAAAATGTATTTTAAAAAATCTGTTGGAATGCGTTGTGTAACTACCAAAGCATTGAGCAAGTGTGGGGTCAAGACTTAGGTGAGAAAGGAAATTTACAAAATGAACGTGAGATTTGGGGCTATAATTCCTCCTTAAATCTGACAAGAATGAAGAAGCTGAGGAAAAGAAAAACTGACAGATTTATAGGATGGGGGAACAAAAATTGGAATTCAGGGCCTTATAAAGAAGAAGGAATCTGGTAAATACCACAGGCTTTTGGTTGACCCTGAAGGGCTGTGTTATTACAACAAATATGAACTGGAGCTAGACAAACCCTCACAGAGAGTGAATCCACTGAGTCCTTTTGGTCCCTGATTGAACTATGATAATCTGGATTTTCATTGCCTCTGTTGAAGGTGCCAGCCATAATGTACCAAAGCCTGAAAACCATAGTGTAAGAAAGGAAAATTATAGGCTAATCTTATGTATGAACATAGACATTATAGACCTAAATAAAATATTCCCAAATCAGACCAAAGGTGATAAAAACAACATACCATAACCGAACTGGACTTATTTCAGAAGTCCAAAACTAGTTTAAGATTTAAAAAAAAATCAATGCAATTCACATAAAAAGAAGAAAAATCATATAATCATATGGATATGTGTAGAAAATAACCTGATAATGTTAAGCACCATTCATTACAAAAGCTTTCCTCTAGCAAGAAATAGAAGAAATCTGTTAAGGCAGATCAACTAACCAAAGATTATATAGTTGGTCCTCCCTATCCACGGCTTCCAATCCTTGTAATCACTAGGTATAGATAAAAAATACTTAAAAATTTTCGTGTCTGTACTGAATGTACAGGCTGTGTTTAATCATCATCTAAACAATACAGTATATTTAGATGGGATTTATAATGTATCAAGTATTATAAGTAAACCAGAGATTATTTAAAGGATATAGGAGTATGTATGTAGGTTATATGCAAATACCATACCATTATATAAAAAGAACTTGAGTATCATCAGACTTTGATATTTGCATGTGTGGGGGATCCTGAAGCCAATATTCCCATGGTTACCAAGGGGTGATTTTATTTACATATTGAAAGCTTTTACCTCTGAGATAAGAATAACTCAATTATGCTTTCTATCACTTTTTACATCCCAGGAATGGATAAAGACATTAGTGGATGCATGAATTCTTATCTGAGTGGCTTTGTTATAAAAATGATCTCCTTCTGGTTAGCCTTCTCTCTCCTGCCGTTCGATGCCCTCTGCCATGCCATGACTCAGCAGGAAGGCCCTCACCAGGTGCCAAGTAGATACTGGTGTCCTACTGTTCGATTTCTAGAACCATGAGTTAAATATACCACTTTTCTTTATAAATTATTCAGTCTGTGGTACCCTGCTACAGCACAGAAAATGGACTAAGACCTAGCCTGTTTGTTTAGGGTGATCAAGACAAGAAAACTTCTAGCGTCAGTGTGCCTACCGTGTCCATGGAGAGAAGCTGAGGGTTCTGAGGTCCGGGCTGAGGGGGCCAGGCACTTGGAAGATGAAGATGTTGGCTTCCTTAATTCGGGTCACTGTCCAGGCTGTGAGCAAGAGGAAACTGCAACCCACCTGCGCCACCCTCGTGCTGACACCTTCTGTAGTAAACAAGATAAAACAGCTTCTTAAAGATAAGCCTGAGCATTTAGGTTTGAAAGTTAGTGTCTGAACCAGAGCCTGTAATGGTTTTTCCTACACTCTAGAATTCACAAAGACAAAAGGGGATTCTGATGAAGAAGTTGTTCAAGACAGTGAGTGCTTGACACACTTTCCCAGGAGTCAGAGTGTTCACTGAAAAAAAAGCATGGCTGACACTTTTAGGAACAGAAATGGACAATGTTGAAGACAAATTATCCAGTGAGTTTGCCTTCAATAACCCAAATATCAAAGGAACTTGTGGCTGTGGAGAAAGCTTTAATATTTGAAACCTCAGGACTCTTCTGGCTGTGAAGTCCAGGCAAGCTTCTGGGAGCCTTGGAGCATATGAAGAAATGTGACTGTCAGCGTCTAAGGCTTATAATGTGTGGCCACCAGGTGGGAAAATAAAGTGATGCATTTTGAAAATGAAGCCATTGTGTTAGATTCCAGAAGAAATGATGCTTGTGTTTTCCATGGGGGACAGGAAATGAGAAGCCATTGCCTTCTTTGGATCACTCATTATTCTGCAAAGAGGACAAATTTTGCCCTGCACTTAACTCTTGCATACTTGGTTAGAAATAGTTTTGTGAAAATTGCCTTCCTGGGAGGAGTTGAGGAAGTGGGTGGATTGGTGTCCACTCGTTAGATTGCTGTTGGGTCGCATCTCCCTCAGCATTTTCCCAACCAGACTGACGGCTTCTAAAATTCAGAAGCCGAGTCCTGCCTTCTGATGGTAACTTGGTGGCATATTGTTTTTTCTACTCCAACTTGGCATAGCCTCATCCTCTTTCTTGAGACAGGCTGGACTTGCTCTTCTGCCTCAGCCTCCAGAGTCATTGGATTACAGTGTGCACCACTACACCTGATTTGGCATGGGTTTATATATATATATTTTTTCCTTTCAAAATGTCATTGTTAAATGACTCATTTGCATGCCCTTAACAGTACCAGGCAAGGATTTCCTTGCACTGTACCACAGGGTAGTTCTGAGGGGTGCTATCAAGTGATGAGGAATGCCTTATTTTTAACCCATTTCTTTTGCCATGCTACAAGCATCCTGAATGATAGGACCTCAGGCTGACCCAGAGACCTTCCTTCTAGTTGGAGGGTATCTTAAAAGCTGTGTAGCCCACCACCCACCTCAGCCCTGTGTGCTCAAGACACAACCCCAGAGAAGCCCAAGGCTCACATCTATACCATGCTGCAAGCCAGAGGAGAGCTGACACTGTGCCCAGGCCCCCCATCCGAGTAGGTGACACCTTTGTCCACCCCAACCAGCAACACTGAATGGTG
Organism: Dasyprocta punctata; assembly: GCA_004363535.1. NCBI lineage: Eukaryota > Metazoa > Chordata > Mammalia > Rodentia > Dasyproctidae > Dasyprocta > Dasyprocta punctata. The sequence goes on along the minus strand of RJWM01012159.1, from coordinate 26,455 downwards.
GTCTGGCTTCTTCACCTGCTCAGCATTTGGATAGTTTCTTCTCAATTTAAGGAGGATCGTATTAGTTTAATCTTGAGAGGGAAAATCTTATTTTAAAAGCCTTTTACATAAATTTCCTTCATATTTCTTTAGAGCTTTGAAGCAATGGTTTATACTAACAGAGAAGATATTGTAGCAGCTGAGAATACCTTCTTCAGAGTGTGTAGCAATTGTGAAGCAGAACAGGGGCTCTTTTAATTCACATTATGTGCACTTTGGGTTTCTAAGTCCAGTTGTTAAAATTTGTAATAACATTTTAACCTAATATTCTTTCTCACCAACTTTTCTTTTAAAGGCCCCTTGCTGTCACTTAGTTTACTGATTTTGCTGGGATCGACATAGTAAGTACTCTGAGATAGCATATATGCTTTTTTTGAAAACTCGGTCTCATGAATTACAGTAGTGAGTTCATTCATCCTGTTTACTAAGGTACTTGCATAAAATGCATCAAAATTTGGAGCAGTAGTTTTAGGTAAATGTTCATGAGTTTGTTATCATTAATATAATTGTTGATCCACTCATACTTTGTGCAATAATGTTTGTGTAGGTTGAGCTATCAGTTAAAAATGTTGGCCTCTTTGTGGCCATAAAACAAAAGAAAACTTCTAGACCAGTGGGGGTGAGCCTTCTGGAGCTTTCAATGATACGAACAGCCCGCTGTGGCATACGTGCCATAGGTTTGCCACCACTGTTCTAACCATAACATAGAGGAGTATCTTCATTAAAGTATTCTTGAGGATAGGGAAAATTTCGTTAAAAACTATAAAAAGCCCTAACCATAAAGAGATTTTATACATTGTACAGATTGCGCTAAAGTCAAGATCTTTCAACAAAAACATCAAGAGGGAGTAGTGGCAAGTCATGGAAGGGGAAAAATATACAAAGTTCTTAGCCAATAAAGAAATTGTATCTAGATTAATTAAGAAGTTTTATAAATCAATTAGAAAAAGACAACCAAAAAGACAAATGGGCAAGAGACCTGAGTAGGCACATCCCAGAAAAATATAACTAACTAGATATAGCAGATAAAACAATTCTCAGCTTCATTAGAAATCACAGAATTTCAATAATTCAAACCACAAGAGACAATAACCATAGGCTCACTGGAAAAATTAAAATAAAAAATATTGATAATGTTGAGAAGAGAAAAACCTTCAGCAACTTGCCCAGCCCTCTGCTTGTGTCTCAGAGGTGCGGAGTTAGACTCACATGCTGAGCTGACAAAGAACTGATGCCCATTTGGAGAGCAGCCTCCAGAACAGGGTTATTTACTGATTTGGTCCTCATTGACAGAGGGTGCCAGTGTAGATGAGACACTGGGATCAGCGTCTTCCTAAAGTCCAGATGGTGGACACAGGCAGGCCTGTCATTTTAAGTAATGTAGGCCTGGATCATCACATATCATTCCTGACTCACGCCTTGAGTAGCAAATAATGAAACACATGAAAAATCCATCTCTAGAGGGTTACTCAACTGTAAAAGATTCTTATTCATTTGTTTCTAGGAAACTTGCTTAACTGCAGGGCATTATACTGCTCAAGGGTCACGGCTATTGTCATTGAATTTCTTCATGAAACTGTTTATGGTTGCTATGGTTGTTTATGGTTGCAAGTGCTATGGATCATATAGCCTTGCAATGAAAACTTCTGACAGATGTCAGTGCTGTGAGTCTTGTCCCTCCACACCAGTCTTTCAAGAGTTTCTTTGTGTTTCATAATATTAGAGAGCTGCTAAGTAGTGTACCAGTGTGCTAGGGACAGAGCTGTATAGTTGCCGCCATTCATCAGGAACGCTTTTTATAGATGAACATCTTTGTTAGTGCCCAAGGGCTAAATTTTCTAGGGAGTTGGACAGGAAATCCCAAAATAGTACCAGACAGCAAGGCGGTCAGTGGTCCCTGTGCAACCACGTAGCAGACATTGCCAGACAACAAAAAGAGGCACTAGAGGGCAGCACCTACCCACTCGATACTTCTAGGCCGACTCAGATGTGACAAACTTTGTAAGGTCCACTGTTCCTGGGGCTTTCAATCCTAGCCTTAAATCAGAATCACTAGGAGGCTTGTTTAAAAACGAGACTGGCTACATTATTTTTAGGGTCAACTACAAAATGAAAATGTAGGCCCTTTGTTCAAAAAATAGGGAAAGAATGTTGTTAAAGTACTAATATTTGAAACATGTCCCCAGCCCCATTTGTACACACACACACACATACATATATATTTTGGTACCAGGAATCTAACTCACAACCTCATGCCTGCCAGACAAGGCCTTAAGCCACTGAGCTAAATCCCTGGCCCTGTCCTCATATATTTTTTATTTGCTATTTAATGCTATAAAGGAAAATTAAAACTTTAAATAATCTCCGTGATTTTTAATTTTAATTTTAATTTTATACAGGGCAATGCGAATATCAGAACATTTTTTATATAGAATCACCATCATTACACAATTCGTATTTTGTAGCTTGTTTACGCATTCATACCTCATTTTTACCATAGCAGTTCAAACACTACATAAAGTCAATGATTTTTATTTTACTTCTCAATCCTTAAACATCTACCCACACCCCATTAAACCTATGGCTTCCATAACATGCCTATATTGTACTCATTGTGAGTCCTGCTCACATCACGAGTTCATCAAAATTCTGTGTTTGTGGGCACTGCAGATGTTCCATGTGAATGAAGGACAAACATATTGCACAAATCTCCTCTGCTTGTGCACGTATACCATTGCCCCACTGAACGTGAATTATAAATGACAAGTTCGAAGTTAAAATTATGTTTCAGACACGAAAGTGTATTATAGTTAAGAGATTATGGGCAGCTGGAAAATGTTATAACCTGTAACTAATATAGCGTCGCTTTCCTGTTCTGTATGCGCCTTTTTAGGCCTGAGCCCCTTTCCCAGAGTATTGTCTCTCCCTTAGCCAGCCTGAGTTTCTGTTTCCTGTAACTGCTCGCTCAACCCCCCCATTCAGAGAATTGAGCTGTTACAATATAAAGCTGCCCAAGGACAAAGCCGCCAGAAAACTGGGTTAAGAGATAATAACTACCCTGTCTCATGACTGAGGAATGTGCAAAACGTGCCTTTCTGGAGCATCTGTTGTCCATGTTAGGAGGTGACCACCACCCAACCTCAAACCCCTCTATGGCCGCCTTCTCCAATGAATGTAACAGGTCATTTAAACTAACCAATGCAATCTGCTTCTGTACCCATGCTTGCAAGACCCCTCCTCCCTTTGTTCTAATGTCTTATAAGCCTCTACAGGCCGCTGAGGGGTACGCAGTCTCCGATCGGCTCTAAATGAGACTGTGTCGCCAGGCCTGGCAATGAACGCTCCACTCCAAAATCATCAAGTGTTCCGTGAGTTTTGTTCATCCCGGGGTCAGCTATATCAGAAACATACTCAGAGATACGAGACCTTGTAACCTATTATAGAACTTAAATCTGGATCTTGCCAAGCTGCAGACTCCATTAAAAAATGGGGTCCTGGAGCTGGAAGATTGGGTGTAGCTCAATAGTAAGCACTTGTGTAGTATGCACAAAGTCCTAAGTATGATCCCCAGAACCACCAGAAGAAAAAAAAAAAAAGAGATACAGATCCTTAGAAAGATTAAAGTCCTTCATAGTCTGAGAAGTCATAATAAAGTCTGCCTTATGCAACCCTCAGATGTACTCTGATACTATGGTAGTTGAGACTGGTTTCCCTCGGCAGTAGATATAGCCTATTTTAGATGACTCATAAAAGTATTCTTATTATTGTATTATTTTTTCCAAATCTTTTAATTAGTGCATATTTGCTATATAGATTAATTGATTTCATTTTGGCAGATGCCTACATTCACATAATATATTTTAATCATTTTTACCCTCCCATCACCCCTATGCTCTCTTCCCCTAGCTTCACATTTTAGGGGGAGGAACAAGGTTCAGTATGTTTAGTATACTTTGATCATATCCATTCCTCAATTACCCATGCTCCTATTACCCATAATAGTCTCCCTTTTACATATCATCTTTTTTTAGATCCAACATATTCAGGAAAACATTTGTCTTTCTGAGTTTGACTTATTTTGTTCAGCGTGATGACCCCTAGATCTGCTTATTTTTCTGTGAATGTGTGCAACACTTCTGTAGTGAAATTATTTTTAAAATAATTGCTGTGTAAAGGATTGTATTTAAAAATTTAGGGCTGGGGATTTAGCTCAATGGCACAAATGCCTGCCTGCCTGGCAAGTGCAAAGTGGTGAGTTTGATCCCTGGTACCAAAATTTAAAAATTATTAAAAAAAAACCTAATTCAGTGCAGAAGTCTCCTTAAGGGACTCAAATCAGAAAGCTAATATGGATTCAACAATATATGAAAGAAAATTTATATTTACTGTATGATACTAGTTTTTAAAATGTACACATAAATGCCAAGGTGATCAATCAAAATTTGGTATTTATAATCATATGTGAAAGTTTTGATTCTGTTCATATTAAGTGTTCATGTATATGATTTTCAGGGCAGATACTGTGAATTTAATTTTACTATGAAATTTGAGAGATCTGAGGTTTTCTAATTATCTTCTTATGACACTGAGGTCTCTCACTATATTTGTGTTGGTGTTTACTGATCTTTTACGTCTGATCATGTTTGTTTTATGAAATTGACTGCACCAATGCTTGCAGCATAGATACTTAAAATTGTTATCTCTTCCTGTTGAATTGCTCCTTTAACCAATATATAGTGATCTTCTTTGCCTTTTCTGATCAATGTGGCTTGAAGACCATTTTGTCTGAGAACAGGATAGCTACCCCTGCTGTACTGGGGCCCCCATTGCACGAAATGTTGTTTTCCATCCTTTGATTTTGTCTATAAATTTCTTTTCGCATTAAGTGTGTTTCATGTATACAGCATACCATTGGGTTTTATTTTTTGATTCAATACACCAAACTGTGTCTTTTAATTGGGGAGGTAAGAGTTACTACTGAAGGGTATTTACTTATTCCTGCCATTGCATTATTTTCATGTTACTGGTTCCCTTTTTTCCTGTTCTACTTAACTGTTCACCCTATCTGGTGTATTCATTTTATTGGACCTTTTGGTATTGTTAGATTTATTGTCTCTTTCTAGGATATCCTTGAGAATTTTTTTGAGTTCTGATTTGGTGGTCATGAATTTCTTTACGTGCTCTTTATTATGGAAATCTATTACTTCTCTAACAATTTTACTTTATTTATTTATTTTTATCTCAAAGACAATAAAATCCAACAAAACAAAACAGGACAAAGCCAATCAAAACAAAGCAGTAGAATTGGTACAGAATTTCAAAGCAGGATACTAGGAAAACAACAGTAGCTACCATAGTATATCTTGTTATCTTCCCAATAGTTGTCCATTCCATCATGTACAGCAACATCAAACCTAAACAAAACAGAATAAAACCAATCAAAACAGAACATTCAATAAAGCAAAACCATTAATCAGAGCAAAATGAAACAGTGAGAACAATATTGGATTTCTAAGAGGCGATAGAAGGAAATCCCCTATATTTGCTATATTGCATACTGTCTTCCTCTCATTAGATGCTCAGACCACTGCCCCCAGGCCTGCAAAATCAGCCAAACAATACAAGCATTTAGTTGCTTTATGTACCTTAGTTGCTATCAACTCAGCCTTGCTTACGAGGGGTGGGGGGTGTTTGATTCTCAGACTGCATGCCAGTAGGTTCACGGGAGGCACTGTTTGACTTTTCTCTTCCTGGGCCCTGCATGACTCGCATGGCTTACCAGAAAGGTGGGCTAGTTGGCTTTTTGGTGGGCTCCTCCCAGTCCCAGCATGGCCAATTCTTGGTAGCCACTGACTTTTCTCTTCCTGAACCCCACATGTCTTGTGTGGTTTACTAGAAAGGTTGACTAGTTGGTTTTTTTTCTCTAACAATTTTAAAAGATAGCTTTTCAGTCTGGAGTAGAAGTTGTTTCCTTTTCGGACTTGAAACACTATACTCCAAGCTCTCCTGGTCTTTAAGGTTTGTGTTGAGAAATATGTTGTAATTCTAATAGGTTTACTTTTGTCAGTGATTCATTGATTTTCTCTGAAAGCTTTTAAAGTTCTGTCTTTTCTTGGATTTTGGAATTTTAATTATGATATGCCATGGAGAGCTTCTTTTCTGATCATGGCTATTTGGGGTTCTATATGCCTAACTTAATTGTTTTTTTAAAAAATTTTTAATTTTTAAATGCCTAACTTATTTGTATGTTAAAATTTTCCTCATATTTGGAAAGTTTTCTGGTATTATTTCTGTAAAAAGTGTTTTAGTTCCATTTGTACTGTCTTCTGATTTTTCACTAATTCCAATTAATCACAGATTAGTTTTCTTTGTATCATCAAGCAGCTGGTTTTCATGTTCTCTCTTTTTTTTTCCTTCGGTAATTTTTATTTTAAATTTTATTTTAAAGAGAACAAAACCAAGCAAAATAAAACAGAATAAAGTCAATTAAAACAAGACAGTGTAAGTGAGATAAGATTTTAAAACAAGATAATAGGAAATCAACAATGGTTACCATAATGCCTCTTATTGTCTTCAGAATAGCTGTCCATATCTTCAGACAGTAAAATCAAACAAAATAGAACAGAATAGAACCAATAAAAACAAAACAATGAACACAATACAGGACTTCAAAACAAGAGAATAGTAAATCCAAAATGGCTACCATAATATATCTTGTTATCTTTGAAATAGCCACCTGTGCCATTAGATATAATAAAATAAAAAAAGATAAAACAGAATAAAACCCAACCAAACAAAACAATGAAAATGATACAGGATTTTGGAATAAAATAATAGGGAATTAACAATGGTTACCACCTTCAAAAGGAGATCCCCCATATATGCTACAGTGCATATTGTTATTCTCTTAATAGATGATTGGACTAACCAGCTTTAGACCTGCGAAGTCAGTGAAACACTAAACACTACAAGCATTAAGCTGTATTTTACCTCATTAGCTATAATCACAGCCTGCGTTTCTCTGGATCAGCTGGTCACTTATGGGGTAGCAGGGAGGGACATTGGCTCTTCTTATCTTCTTGCCCATGTGCTGGAAGGGCCTGGTGTAGGGATCTCTCCAGGCAACCTGTGCATGGTGCCTACTCACAGGAGGTCTTAGCTTCTTTTTGACTTCTTGTTCTTCTCCCCTGCTGTCTGCGAATGATGGTGACTGTCTCTTGTTGTTTTAAAGATACCTCTTAGTATATGGTCACCTCAATCAGCCCTATCTTGTAATTCTGACACTGTCTCCACATTGGTCACTTCAGTTGTATATACATAGTTTCAAAAAATATTGACATAGCATAAAGACCAAGAAAGATAGCATTTCACCAGCCTTAAAAATAAAAAAGAGATCTGTGATTATAATACAGACACAAAGACAAACCAAATAGTGACATACAGTAAATATGCATTAAATGCACCAACTAAATCACCATTAACAAAAGAAAAAATTCAACAATAATAGCATAGAATCAACTAAATATCTAAAGATTAAGTTCATGGTGAGTCGACTACAGAGCAAGAACATGATCCAGAAAAACACTAAAAAAAGAAAAACAGAGCAAAATAAGGAAAAAAGAAAGGAGGAGGAGGAGGAAAGGAAGGAAGGAAGGAAGAAAGAAAGAAACTGCATCCAAACTCCCCCAGAACCAATGAAGAAAAAGAGAAATGGGTATAAGAAAATTCCCCCATGTTTTTGAAAGAGTAGTTTCTTTCCTGGGTCTGTAGTATTGGAATCCACCAGATATGGGGGAGAGATAGTCACTACTAAGACTTATTTTCTTCACACTCACGTATTTTAGTGGGAATATTGGGTCCTGCACCACTTTTCTTGCTGGGTAGCATCACTCAATGATATCTGCTCTAAAACCATTCCATTCCAGCTGCTCCCAGTTTCCAGGTCCCTCTGTGCACCTCAAGTTATGGCTTTCTCCACCTGACTTTATGGCTTGTTGGTTTGTGATGCATGCCTCTCTCCTGCTGTAGAGACCTCTCTCTACACTCTAGACTGTGGAAATCATCCAAGCCAAGGTGTACTCCTACGACTTTGGCAGATAGAGAAAGCAAACCACTGGGCTTTTCTTTGGATGTAGGCAATGGGGTAAAGGGATCAAGCATTCTGCTGGACTTAATGCCAACACTGTAAGACCCAGTCCCCTTTGAAAGCTGAGCATGAATATCTTAGCTTCTTCAGTCATAGGGTGTGCCTTTACCAGACTGAACCTTTCAGGGAGTCTCTGTCTAGCATGTACCCACTCTACAACTGTCTATTGTGGCTATCTCCCGCCCAGTCACTGTGGTAGGGTGACCCCAGAAACCCTGAAGTATAGTTGTTCTGCATCTCAGTCTTAAACAAAGGAATCTTCCCCAAATGACTCCTGATTAAACACTCTTAAATATGATAAGTACTGGTCTGGAGATCTTCTCTAACTCTAGCATGCCATGTAAAAGGAGTCACTTTTGGAGTAAAACACTATGTTATTTTTGCGTGTCTGAAATTATAGCAAATGAATTATATAAAGCTGTTAGAAAAGCATTGTAGGGCATAGTTGGGAAATCTATTAGTTCAATTCCACCATTTTCAGAAAATGAGAAATCAGCCATTCCCAGAGAATTTTGCTCTTCTTGCCATCAAGTTGATAAATATAGCAGTTGTCTGCATAAGTCTATATTCGTAATTCTGTATTTCCCAAATACAGGAAAAACACAATGGCTGAAATTGCATTGAATGTTCTTGGTCAAAAAAGGAAACATGGATCCTGGGCAAAATGTCTGAATCTCTATATCATTAGGGGACATGAAGTGGGAGTGTAGTAGGAATACAACTCTCAAAAATTGATTGCTTCACCTAGAGCTTCTTTATTTTCTAGCAGTTTTGTCCCACTAATTCCACTTGTCCCTTTGAAAAGTTGAGGATTCTTTCTTGAACTGACTCAAGGTCACAGAGCTATTTGAATATCAAATGGCTACAAATTCAGATCTGTCTGAATTTTCACATCCTGTCTTCCATTCCAATGACCTGTCGTTTAGGGAGCTGGGGAGCAAGAGCATGAAGTAGAAGAAACACTAGATACTCCTAACTGTGAGGTGGACTACCCAATCCCTGACACAGGGATAAGTGCATGAGTGAGAGAAGTATTTATGAATTTATGTGAAGTAGCTCCTCTTCCATGTTTGAAAGTTTCCCAAGTATGCCATGATCTGTACAAAACAGACATTAGAAAGTCCCAGACCCAACCTACTGTTGACAGAGAGAGGCCTAAATAGTAGTGATATTTGAGGGATGGGATGAGATTCAGGATACCTCTCTGCTTTGAGCCTACACCTTTAAGCTAGTGTGACTTATCCAAGAGTTACACATCTGAAAGTCATGAAGTGAAGTCTCAAATACTTGCACTCAAATACCAGCAAACATCTAGGTTCTTACTTTTGGTGATGCCCGAAGGTTATAAGTTGACCAGAATGAGAATGGCAATAATATACATCAACTAAGAAGTTAAATTGTGCTAGTGGTGGACACCTATAATCCCAGCACTTAGAAGATTAAAGCAAGAGGATCACTAAAAATTTGAAGACAGCCTGGGCTACATAGTGAGTTCAAGGCCAGCTTGAACTACATCGTGAGACCTTATCTCTAAAGAACTAAAAGGAAAAAGAAGAAGAAAGAGGAAGAAGGAGAAGGAGAAAGAGGAAGAAAAAAAAGGAGGAGGAGTAGCAGGAGGAAGAAGAGGAGGAAGTCAAACTGGAGTTCAAGTTGTATTTAAGAAATTTGTATTTATTTTATTTGGTATTCTGTATAAGAGAAATTAGAGATCATCAAGTTTACCCCCCTCGCTCAGCCATACTTCATTTTCTGGAGTCAGGTTGCACTTTGTTTTGCTCCTATTCATGACCTTTTTTCCCCTTATTTCTAGCTTTGATCCTGTTTCCATAATCCCCAAGTGATCTTTATGTTTCAGTTTAACTTTCAATTTTAAAAAATTTGTTTAAAGTTTGAATCTTCCTGTTTTTTGTTGGCCCTCTCCCAGTTCAGTTCCTGGAATTTAAATTCTATCAATGATAAGCTTAGCTGATGTTTCACCTAAGACTACTAGGAAATCAAGTAAGCCAGATTGTTTTATCTTATCTACAGATATTTTATAAGACAGTCTAATATCTTGTTGAAATCCATCTTCCCTTCTCTGGGCTCATTATATTGATAACTGAAACTATTTATCCCTACACAACTTATTGGCTACATTAACTTGATTTTAACTTGTTTAATTTGTTTTCACATCCTCATAAGATTATTATTCTGGGAGATTCTTTCACAAGAAAATAAAACTTTAGACACACCAGGAAGCAAGCCCTGTTGGGGAACTAGTGCCATGTTTGGGCTGCCAGCAGACTGGGGACAGCCAGTCCCCATGAGTCAGCACCACCCACGGACTGCAGGGGGAGGGAATAAGGCCATACCAGGAAGCAAGTGCTGCCTGGGAACCAGCACCATGTGCAGGCCTTCACCGGACTGGGGACAGCCAGACCCAAGCCTTTCCCAGTAGGTCAGCACCATCTGCAGAATGTGGGAGGAGGGAACAAAGCCACACCAGGAAGCAAGCCCCATCGGGGAACCAGTGCCGTGCAGACTGGGGACAGCCAGACCCCAACCCCTTGCAATGCATGGGCTGGCAAACAAGAGCCACTCCCTCCCGCACCCCATAAGCAACCAACCCGCTGTGATGATAACTATCCAGTTGAAATGCAATTGGACGCCTGTGGTGCTTTGGTGTTTCACTGACCTTGCAGGTGTAGGGCCAGTGGTCTGATCATTGGTTCAAAGGATAGCAGCACATAGTGTGTCATCTAGGGGGGATCTCCTTCTGAGGGTTGTAGCCATTGTTGATTCCCTATTGCCTTGTTTTGAAGTCCTATATCTTATTTTGTTGTTGTTGTTATTGTTCTGTTTTGGGGGCAGTGGGGATTGAACTCGCAACCTCGCGCCTGCCAGGCAAGTGCTTAAGATACTAAGCCAAACTCCCAGCCCTAGTTTTTTGAGGCACGGTTGCACTATGTAGCTCAGGTCAGCCTTGTGCTCGAGTTATAGCTCAAGCCAGCCTCGAACTCACAGCACTCCTCCTACCTCAGCCTCCTGAGTGCTGGGATTAAAGGCGTGCACTACCACGCCCAGCTCCTGTATCGTTTTTATTGCTTTGTTGGGTTGGGTTTTATTCTCTTTTGTTTTGTTTGATTATGTTAAATCCAATGGCGTGAGCAGTTGTTTAAAAGGTAGCAAGATATATTATGGTAGCCATTTTGTATTTATTATTGGCTTGTTTTGAAGTCCTTTATTGCACTCATTGTTTTGTCTTTATTGTTTGTATTGTATTGTATTGTGTTGTATTGTATTCTGTTCTGTTCTGTTTGATTTTTACTATGTCTGAAGGTATCTGCAGCTATTTTGAAGACAACGAAAAGCATTATGGTAACTATTATTGATTTTGTAATGTTTTGAAGTCCAGTATCGCTTACACTGGTTTGTTTTGATTGGTTTTATTCTGTTTTATTTTCCTTGGTTTTATCCTCTTTAAAGTAAAAAATATAAATAAAATAAAACTTTATTGTTCACCGTGGGAAATAGCTTTATTCCTTTTTTAGGAACTTTATGAAAGATCCATTAACTCTTCAATAGAAAGCATCAGTGGTTCACACATCCCAAGACTTCTGAGCTTCTAGTCTCAAAATTATCCCTTTTCTTTTTCTACCAATCCTAATATTCCATCAGAATCCTTACCCAATCCTAATTAAGAATACCCTATGTCTCCCACCCCTGCACTAACAGACCTGCCTTAAATATGATTTCAAAATCTGAATAAATTGAATCTTGTCCTTTTCCTCCACATAACTGTAAGATTCTGTTGAGGTGAGACACTTCCTTGCAACTGCAAGCAATAAAGTTGCCTTTGTCTTACCAACTAGTTGTTCTGGTGAAAATAAGAGACTTTGTATTTGATATAATTTTTAAATCAATTTCTTAATGTTTTTTTCTTACTGACTAGAAAATGAACGATGATGTGGGCAGCATTGGGCTTCATGACCTCTAGCTGGGTTCACTCATATAGAATACCAAGTAAAATAAATAGTAGTTTTCTAACTACAGCCTGAACTCCACTTTAACTTTTTTGAGACAGGGTCTCACACTGTCGTTCAGGTTGGCTTTGAACTCATTATGAGCCTGTAGGATTTTTTTTTTTTGTACTGGGGATTGAACTCATGACCTTATGCTTCCCAAGTAAGTGCTTGTGCCACTGAGCTAAAACCTCAGCCACTTGAACTCATTATGTAGCCCAGGCCGTCCTTGAACTCACTTTGATCCTCTTGCCTCAGCCTTCTAAGTACTGGAATTACGGGTGTGCACCACCATAACCAGTTTTACTTCTTAGTTAATATATACTATTGCCATTCTCATTCTGGTCAATTTATAATCTTTAGGTATCATCAAAACTTCTCTTTGAAAGATTTGTGCTGGTCTTGTTCGGACAATTGAATGCAGATGTCTTGTGCTCTGGGTGAATGATTTGGGGATGACAATGCACAATGTATGTACCATTGTTGCCCCCTGATTGATGTGTTTTGAAACTTTTAGTTTTTTTCTTTTTTTCCTTTTTCTCCTTGAAATTAAATGGATTTGAAAACAAACAAACAAAAAATAGCTTCTCTTTGAGACCAGCAATGCTCCCTGTATCAGTTAGTTTTCCCATTGCTGAGACACAATATCCAATACCCACAGTTTAAGGAGGAGAGGTTTAATTTGGTTCACAGTTTTGAGGGATTCAGTCCAGGCTGGCTGGCTCCAAGTCAGAAACATCATGGCAGAAGGATATGGCAAAGCATAGATGCTTAGTTCATGGAGGCAGGGAAGCAAGATAAGGAAAGAACGTCAGAGAGGAAAAAGCCAGGGACCAAGTATAGTACTCAAGGTCTTACCTCCATGACTCACCTAGACACACCCAGAAGTATGCATTATTAATCTCCTTAGTAGCTTCCAAGTAAATTGAATTGACACAATCAAGCTTAACCATCCACTCACTGAATTTTTAGAGTGTTTTTTTTTTTTTTTTTTTTTTTTTAGCACAGCATTTGAGATAGTTCCAGAGCAGCTTCTGTGGGTAATTTCCTTGCATGGCTGACAGTCTCATTTTGATATAAGATATTCTCTAAGGAAGGGTGTCCGTAAATAGACTTGCTGCTACAGCTGGTGGAATCATCTTGCCTTGTAATTGGGTTTTCTTATGCAAGGAGTCACACGATTTTATATGTGCCCAAGTGAACCCAACTCATCAGTTGTGTTCTCAACGAGGCACCCATGCTTCTGAGAGAAGGAAATGGCTACTTATTCTACCAGCTCAGAATTCAGAATTCAGGGAGGATTTTAAAAAATACTATGATCTTTTTGTTTTGTAAGGTGTTACAGGATTTGAAGAAATCCTATTAAGTTTGAACAAGGTTTAGTCTCTACCAGTACCATAAAATGATATGGCAGGTACAAGGAGATATTGGAGTTAGCAGTTGATTCAAATTTATATTTTGAAAGTTTACATTTTCTGACTTTCAATTTTGTTTGTGCAGGACAGTCTCAGACATAGCTATTCCTCACTTGATGACTTCCCAGTACTGCCTTTGTTCTGTAGATTTTCGGCTGTCAGCAAAAGCAGAGTCTTTCTTTACAAAGAAGACAGATAGAATGAGATCAAATGAACCTTCAATTTTCAATGATTATTAAGGAAATATAGGTTCCATTTTCTTAGCATTTAAAAATTTGAAGATAATAACATAGTTTTTAAAAAGGTTTTATTAGTATGTGTTTGCAATACATAGTGATTGCATTCATCCTGGGTAAATAACACATCTTAATTCTTTTTATTTCCCCTCCTCTTTTGTATGTCTGATTTACTTCACTTAACATTATGTTTTTAAGGTGCACCTATTGTCCTATATATGTCTCAAATTTATCTTTCTTTATAGCTGGGTAGTATTTCATTATGTATATATGCTACATTTTCTTTATCCATTCATCTTTTGATGAATAAAGGCTACTTTCAAGATTTAGTTATTATGAACTATGCTGCTATAAACATGGGTATACATGTATCACTGTAATATGATATCTTTAATACTTTTGGGAAGATACCTAGAAGGGGAATAGCTGGGTGAAGTAAAATTTCTACTTTTAGTTTTTTGAGAATTTTTTTACACTGATTTCCATAGTGTTTGTACTAATTTACATTTCCCTCAGCAATGTAGGAGTGTTTCTTTCTCACTGCACCCTTTCCAGCATTTGTTATAATTTGATTTCTTGATGACTACCATTCTTTCTGGAGTGAGATGGAATTTCAGAGTTGTTTTAATTTGCTTTTCTCCAATGGCAGTGAGGTTGAACAACTTTTTCATGTATTCATTAGCCATTTGTAATTCTTTTTCTAAAATGTGTTTATTCATTTCAGTTTCTCATTTTTTGACTGGGAGGTGTCTACTTTCTTTTAGTTTTTAAAGTATATTCTAGATATTAGTCCTCAGAGGTGTAGCTGGCTAAATTTTCTCTTCATTCTGTAAATTTTGTTTCCTTTGCTGTGCAGAAGATTTTTAATTTAATAGAACCCCATTTTTTGACTCTTGCTGTTATTTCTTTTGCAGTTCTGTTCACAAAGTCCTTGCCTACCTTTATGTCTTCAAGAGTTTTACCTATTTTATCTTCCAGCAGATTAAGTGTTTAATATTTAGATCTTTGATCTGCTATGATTTTAGTTGAATACATGGTGAAATATATGGTCCATATTAAATTTTTAAATTTCTTTTTATTTATTTAATTTTATTTTAAAGAGAAAAAACAACAAAAACAATGATACAAAAATTCAAAACAAGATAAAGTAGCAAGGGTTAATATGTTGCATATTGCTATCTTCAAAGTAGTTGCTCATACTACAAGATATAGACATGAAAAATTGATCAAACAATATAAACACAAACTTTTTCAGTGACAGATAGTAGTATAGCTATCTTAACTATCATATGTATATCTGACACATTTATTTTTCCTTTTCTCTTCTTTCTTTTTTCCTTTCCTCTATCCCAATTTCTCTTTTGAACAGTTTCTTCCCATTTCACGATGTCTATTGTACATTTTGAATCTTATTTACTCTTCCAACTTCTTGCACTAGAGAGACAATACAATGTTTACACATACATATCTGATTTACTTCACTTATGAGTATGGTGTCAAGTTGAGTCCATTTACCTATAAAAGTCTCAAATTCATCTTTCTTTATAGCTGAGTAGTATTCCATTGTATAAAAATGCCACATCTTTTTTATTCAATCTTTGATTGGTGGGCATTTGGGTTGTTTTCAATATTTAACTATTACAGATTGTGCTGCTATAAACATGGATGTAGTTATCACTATGGCATGATGGTTTTAATTCTTTTGGGGAGCTACCAAGAGGAGGAATAGCTGGGTAGAATGGCACCTTTAATCCTAGTTTTTGAGGAATCTCCACACTGATTTCCATAGTGGTTGTACCAGTTGACACTCCTACCAACAGTGGAGAAGGGTTACTTCCCCTCACATCCCCACCAGCATTTGGTATTGGTTGATTTCTTGATGGTACCCATTCTTTCTGGAGTGAGATGGAATCTCAGTGTTGTTTTAACTTGCATTTCTCAAATGACCAGTGATGTTAAACATTTTTTCATATATTTATTTGTCATTTGTATTTCTTTATCTGTGAAATATATATTCATCTCAGATGCCCATTTTTAGATTGGGTCTTTAAATTTGTGGGGGTTTGATGGTTATAACTGATATGTATTGACTTTGTCATGATATTTTCCTGCTATTGGTTCCCTGCTTTTCTCCTCTATTTAATTGCTTGCCCTGCTTTGTGGTTTCTTTCTGTTGTTGTTCTTGGAATTGTGGTCATTTTTATCTCTAGAATATTTTTCAGTATTTTTTGTTCTTTGTAAGATTGGTTTAGTGTTCACGAATTTCTTCAGTTGTTTTTTGTCATGGAAATATATTATTTCTCCATTAATTTTGAAAGATGGTTTTACAGGGAACATCAATCTGGATTGGAAGTTTTTTCCTTTCAGGACTTGAAATACTTCACTCCAAGCTCTTCTTGACTTGAGCATTTGTGCTGAGATGTCATCTGAAGGGGTAGAGCTGGAATACCTTAGGCTGTTCTATATCAGAGACTCTGGTCAGAGCTCAGAAGACCAGAAGGCTGATAGAAATCCTGTGGGTAAAGACCAGGCTCTGGAGGTTTCTACTCTGAAGAAGGACTACATTGGCTGTTGGACTCCAGATGATGTGTGTTGTGGCTTGGTGGAAAGTGTTTCTGCATTTCACTTGTGTCCAGAGATTTTTCCTGAGACTAAGATTAAGGATGGTGGACTAATCTGGCAGAAGAAACTTCAAGGCAGTCAAATGTTGTGGTGATGGCATGGCTATTGTTGGGGGCTTTTAGCCAGACCTGTGTTGTGAATCAAGAGCAAAGAGCCCAGCAGGATGATTTAAAATGTGAATTTGGCTAGGAAGGAGGCTCCAGTAAAGCTGTGTGGACTATAAAGATCTTGATTGCTGAGAGGGAACAGGAGAATAGAAAAGGCGGTCTGAGAGCATCACAAGAAACAGCAGGTCTCAACCCTTTGCAGCCTCAAAACTGCAAAAGTGAAAGACGTTGTTTGAGGAGAAGTCACAGAACACCATATTCCAGAATGGCGGTGGCCACATCATATTCCAAAACAGTGGCAACTGCACCAGGTTCCAGAATGGTGGTGGCATAGAGAATTTGTTCCCCAGAATCAGGTTCAGAATGCTCAATGTTTCAGGCACTCAACCCCTACTGCCAAGAGAGATGAAAGCCTGGCTACTGCGCCAGCTGGCAGCAGGTCTTGACATCATCCACGTAGAGCTGGTTTTCGGTACATGCAGAATGCAAGAGTTCTGAGGTTAAAAAGACTTTCACCTCAATTTTGGAAGGCCTGGGAGCCCAAGCAGTGTGCTCCTGAGGGGGCAGTGTGTGAAGCTGTAAGTGTGAAGCGAAAGGTGCAGTGGAGAACCCAGAAGTTTGGAAAAACCAGGATCATCTAAGGAAAGCTGCAAGGATTGAGCAGAGCAGGCCTAAGAGAGAAGCCATGGGAGACAACCACCAGAAGTGCCATAGGGGAGGAGTTACACAAGTTTTTTGGTGCTCACAATTTACCACAGATTTCTTTGGATGTTCCACATGGAACAACAGGACTTAATGTTTGCCCTGCTGGGTTTTGAACTTGATTTGATCCCATTCCTTTGTGTTCCCATTTGTACCTTTTGGAATGATAATGTTTATCTTGTGCCATTGAATGTTGAAAGTGTTTAAATTTTCATTTGTATAGGGGCTTGCAGCTAAGAGTTTGCCTTATATCTTGGGGGAGACTTGGGACTTGGGCTTTTCAGTAATGCTGAAACGGTTAGAACTTTGGCAACTCTTGGAGATAGACTAAATGTCTTTTGCATAAAGCATGTGCTTGAGTCATTGAGGGGCCAGGGGTGGAATGTTATGTTTTGTGTCTGAATGTCCCCCCAAATCCTCATGCAGTCATGGAAGCAGGCTTCTAGAGTTTGTTATTGATTCATGATCCAATGCTGGGATTATGAGTGAGTGATACACCCAAGTGGGTGTGGCCTACATACAATATAAGGGATAGAAAGAGTCTTCTCTCTGTGCTCCTTCCTTTTTGCTCTTGTTGCTTTTTTTGTCTTCTGTCACCATGAACTGTTGCTCCTCTGCCATGTGCCACCCTACCTTGGAGCCAGCTGAGTATGGACTGAAACCTCCACAAGCTGTGAGCTAAACAAACCTTTCCTTCCTTAATTCTGGGCATCAGGTATTTTGTCCCAGCAATGAGAGAAAAGTAACAAAGACAGGTCCCCAAACCAGAGAAAGACCCAACAGAAAAAGAAAATGCTGTACAGGTTAATCTCCTTAATGAACATAGATATAAAAATATTCCATAAGGTATTGGCAAATAGAATGTGACAAATCATCAAAAAGATTATACATCATGCACCAAGTAGACTTCACCTCATGGATTCGAGGATGGTTTAACATACACAAATCAATAAATGTAATACACCACATAAACAGAAGCAAGGACAAAAACCACATGATAATATCAATAGATTCAGAAAAGGCTTGTGACAAAATCCAACACTCATCATAAATAAAACCCTGAAGAAAATAAGTATAGAAGGGTCTTACCTCAATCTGATGAAAGTCATTTATGTCAAACTAACAGTTGACACCATATTAAAAGGAAAAAATCAAAAAACTTTTCCTTTAAAAACAGGGTGATAAGGTTGTCAACTATAACCACTCCTGTTCAACATAGGACTGGAAAAAGTAGCCTGAGGAATCAAATAAGAAAAGAAAAAGGGTATATATAGGAAAAAAGAAGTCAAATTATCCTTATTTGTAGATGACATGATCCTCAGCATAGAAGACCCAAAAAATTCCACCAAATGACACCTAGAATTAATTTCCATATTCATCAATGTAGCAGGATACAAAATCAACACACAAAATTCAATAACATTCTATTACACCAACAATAAATTCATTGAGAAATAAATTAGAGAAACATAGCATTCACAATAGCACCCAGCCCCTTTTAAAATTTTTATTTGAAGATAGAGTTGCCTTAAGTTTCCCAGGCATGACTCAAACTTGTGATCTTCCTGCCTCAGTCTCCTGAGTAACTGGAATAACAGAATTGTCAACCACACTTGCCTTAATTTCTTTCTTTCTTTTCTTCTCTCTTTCTTTCTTTCTTTCTTTCTTTCTTTCTTTCTTTCTTTTTCTTTTCTTTTCTTTTCTTTTTTGGTACCAGGGATTGAACTCACAACCTTGCACCTGCCAGGCAGGTACTTAGGCCACTGAGCTAAATCCCTGGCATTTGCCTTAATTTCATTTTTGAAATATGTTTAACTTTTTAAAAACAGAGTATGCAGCAACATACAAACTTAAACATGTCTTCTAGCTGTCTTAGTCCAATTAATTACAAAGATTAGAGGGTTATTCTTGCTCTTGAGTCTGGAGACTAGGAAGACCAAGGACATAGCTGCAGCATCTGAGAAGGTAGTCATAACCTGGAAGAAGGTAAAAGGCCATGGGGGTGAGTGCAGGACAGCAAAATACTAAGGGTGGGCTCCCTCTGTAACAGTTTAGTTACATGGTCACTGTTAGGACTTAGACCTAAAATATTCCCTCCCCAAATTTCATGTGTTCAGAAGAGGGGCTTTTCAAAGGCAAATGGATCATGAGGGGCTTTAATTTCTTTGAGGCTTTTTTTTAAATTTTGAAAGATAAAAACAAACAAAATAAAACAGAATAGAGTCCATCAAAATAAAACATTGAATGTGATACAGGACTTCAAAGCAAGGTAATACGAAATCAACAATGGCTACTATAATGTCTCATGTTATCTTCAAAGTAGCTGCCTAAACCACTAAACATAATAAAATCAAACAAAACAAAATAGAATAAAAATTCAAAACAAAACAATGAAAGCAACATAGGGCTTTGAAACAAGACAATAGGAAAATAACAATGCCTTCCACTTTCCCTTTTTAGACATTTCTTCCCCTTTTACTTTTACAGTATCTATTTTGCATTTTGTATTCCACTAACTCCTTTAGTTTTTTATACTAAGGAGACAACATGATGTTCACCCATGTGATTCTGAACCATTTCACCCATGCGCATGATCTCAAATTGCATCCATTTATCTACAAAAGCCTTGAGATTATCTTTCTTTATGGTTGAGTAGCTTTCCATTGTATAAAAATGCCATATCTATTTTCATCAGTGGACTAATACATTGATAAGATCATAATTTGATGGTCTTATTGGGAAGTAATGGAAATTACCTAATTGGAAAGAATGGATGGGGCCTAACTGTAGGGACATGGGGGCAAGATGTTGTATAGTATATCTTGTTTCCTCCTATCTTGAGTCCTTCTTTTTGGGCTCTTTCTCTTTTTCTCTTTTTCCTGGCTGCTGAAAGGTGAGCAGCTTTCCTCTACCATGTGCGTCTGCCTTGATGTTCCTGCCTCATCTAAGGCCCACAGCAATGGTAGCAGTTGTTTATAGGTTGAAGCCTCTGAAACCATGAGCCAAAGTAAAACTTTCCTTCTTTAAGTTGTTTATCTCAGGTTTTCTTTGTCACAGTGAGGAAAAATGGACTAACATAGTTACAAATCCAGTCCTGTGAGGAAGGGATTAATCCCTTTTAATCATCTCATAACTCCCTAAAGATCCCACTTCCCAACACTGTTACAATGGGAATCAAATTTTTAACATGAGTTTGGGAGGAAACACATCATATTTAAAACATAGCAACCACAGACTGAGTAATGTATAAATAACAGAAATCTATTTCTCATTTCTGGAGGCTGGGAAGTCCGAGATCCAGGCACCAGCGGGTTTGGGGACTAGTGAGAACTGCCTTTTCTGCTTTCATGGCACCTAATTGCTCTGTCTTCTGGAGAGTAAGAATGCTGTGTTCTTACTTGGGAACAGAAAGGTAAAAAGGGACAAACTGTCTCTGAAGCCTCATTAGCCCATTCATGAGGGTGGAACCTCTTAATACTCCCACAAAGGAGATTAAGTGTCAGCACATGAATTCTGTAAGGGACGCATTCAAACCATAACATCTATCAATTTTTAATATATTTGAGATGATTCAAGCATTAATTTGTACAAAATTTGAAATAGATCTTTTTCCTTTTAACAGTTTGCATAACTGAAGACTGTGCTAAGAATGCAGGGCTAGCCGGGTGTGGTGGCGCACACCTTTAATCCCAGCACTCCGAGGCTGAGGTAGGCGGAGCGTTGTGAGTTCGAGGCCAGCTTGGGCTACAATGCGAGCGCAAGGCCTGAGCTACACAGTGTGACCCTGCCTCAAAAAACTAGGGCCTGGAATTTGGCTCAGCGGCTTACGCGCCTGTCAGGCAGGCGCAAGGTTGTGAGCTCCATCCCTGGTACCACAAAAAAAAAAAAAAAAAAAGAATGCAGGGCTGAAAGAAAGTACATTTGTTGTTCTGAACTATTTAAATTGTGGTAATTTGTCATAGCAGGAATAGAACTAATACACACCCTCATTTCAGATACAGAGCTCCTAGCCTACCATCAATCTCTTACAGTCTCAGGTCACCATCCTCCCTATCTATTGCATTATTTTATCCTTCTGCCTTTAATAAAAGTTTCTTCCTTTTACTTCATCTTCCTGTGTGAAAAGCATCTCTCTTCTCACAGGTTCCCTCTTTAAGAGGCAGCAACATTTACCTTTCCCGGGACTGTGTTAGTGGAATTGGTGCAGAGGACCGTGGCTTGGTACTGAGAACAAGACTTGATAGCACGTAATGGAAAAGCACTGTAAAATACTAAAATTGTTACCTTAATTTCTGCCTTAGATTAAAGTTCTAAGCATTCTGAGACTTCTTTGTTTTCTTTCAGATTTTTATCTCCAACATCAAGTGCAGGACCTGATACCCAATAAAAATTATGAAAAAAAAAGTGAAGCAATGCGATGAAAAAACCAGTGACTGATGAGCAAATTATTCTATCGACACTGGGATCCATTAGAGGATTTTGAGCAGAGGGTCAAAGCAATTGGATTTGTAGTTATCAAATATCTTTAACCTGTCAAATCATTATAAAGAGCAGTCTGTATTATCCCAAGTAACAACTATTAGATTAATCAGCAAGTACACATCCTTCAGTGGGAGAATTTACTATTGTAAATATTTAAATCTATAAACAGCTTCTTAAGACAAATGAGGCACTTTTAAGAAGTTTAAACTGCCCCACAACATTATCCCTCTTGTTATGCTCTTCAACAATGGGATCCTTTCATCACTTGAACTAGTTAACCATAGGGCCTTTTCAGAAAATTTCAGCTGAGATATGGATACAGAACCCACTCTGCTATGATATTTGCATTTTATACTAAATTTATCTAAAACATTACAAATTTCACACGCCTACATTTCTGTTATAACATTGTAATCATAAGGACTGACATTTTGGTCTTCTCCTTTGCAAGTGAAATGAACATTTCCACATATAAAGAGAAGAAAAATAGTTGGTCATCTTCCTAAATGGTTTGAGGGCTTGATCCAAGTCTGAAGATTAAATTCTCCATATATGGCAGGAATTACTTTTTTGTTCAGATTTCTCTATGTACCAGTGCTGCCATAGCTTTATGCCTTAGTCTCTTCCTGTGAGGGGTAACCTGGTCAACTCTGTCACTAAAACAGAAGGAGCCTAAAATCTGATGCATTATTTGGGAGTTATCTCCTAAAGTGACTTACTATCTCTGATTCCTGTTTAGCCTTACAAGATTTCCTACAGAAGGGCAGGTGCAGAAGCCCCCATGGCAGGCTACACCTGGAATCCTGTGGGGGCTAGTGTTCAGAGTAAAGAGTTGGGGGCTTTGTGGCTAAGGCTCAACGCCACAGCAGAATCAAGGGACACGTCAAAGAAGGGCCTAGAATGAAGAAAAAGAGCCCCAAATGCATTTTATAAATGGCCAGGGACATTTATTTCTGATATTTATAAAGATTTCTAATAATTTTAGGATTATTACTCTTATGTCATGGAATCTTGCTACCAGAATACTGATAATTTAAGCAGGACAAAGAAGCTAACAGAGTTTTCAGATACAACCTGGGACATGAACAACTGTTCAGATGACCTTGTTGGCATCTTTTTTCAATTTCTTATTTCTAGTACTAACCTAGTTAATAAACTTGCTTCAGTATCTGAAGGGTCTGAACTAAACTGGGAAACCATACCCCAGTTGGGGATATATCTGAGCAAGAACTCAGCCTGGCACAGTGATAGTGAACCTTTTAGAGCTTTCAGTGATACAAACTGCCTGCTGTGGAACGCGTATCACAGGTTTGCCTCCACTGGCCTAGGAAAACATTAGTGGAAGCTTGAAAAGAAGACAAGGGGCGAAACTCTCACCCTGAAGAGTTCAAAATTAACTTGTTTCAAGGTTACCTTTGGCTTTGATCTCAATCCATTAGCCAAACCCTGAAAGAAAAATAAAATGTAGGTGTTTATGTTGTTGAAGTTAGGGCCACTGTGTCTCTAGAAGTCATTTGAGGGTGAGAGGTGATGGAGAGAATGTTGGACTCTGTTTTACATTTAGGACTTCTCACTGGTCTTTAGGTACCTAGTAAGTCCCAGGGATGACCCTGGTTTAGTCTATTCATCTTTATCTGTCTTTTCTCAGCCTGAATGATATTCCCTCTATCTTAATCTACTGGGACTGTTGTAACAAAATATTTTAGACTCATTAATTTAAAAATAAAAATTTATTGCTCTTAGTTCTGGAGATTGAGCAGATCAAGATTAAGATGACAATGTATTTGTATATTTGGTAGCTAGTGAGGGCTGGCTCTGCTTAGGGATATGTTGCTGCTGCTGTCACACAGCAGAAGTGCCTTTGGGTCTCTTATGTAAGGGCAATAGTCCCATTTACAAGGGCTGAGCCCTTATGACCTAATTATCTCCCAAAGTTCTCACCTCTCAATACCATCACACTGGGGACTACATTTAAACCTATAAATTTCGGTGGGACACAAATATTCAGCCCACAGGACTCTACCCTCTCTCCTGTTAGCTCATTTTTTCAAAGCTGACCCTAGGTTAAGGAAGGTCAGCATGCCTTTATGTGCTACTCTTTCCTACTGTTGCCATCCTGTTGAGCTGGCTGCAACCTCATGCCATGCCAAAAGTAAGAAAACAGGCCCCATTTTCCCCAAAGTTCAGGAAACAGAGTTTAGGAAACAGAGCCCATTTTCCCCATTCTGGGATAGGATTGTTGAGAGTTTCAAGGATGGAAAAGAATGTTGGGATGACAACTGATGTTTTCCAGTCCTGAGGTTCTGTAGGAGATAAACGGGCAGGCTTCTGGTAGCTGTATTTCTCTAGGGACCACCTACTTAGATTTCCAGAGAAAGGGTTATCATAATTGTCTTTTAATTAATTTTATCCATAGTATCAGTAGCTTAAGCTAACTACTGTTGAATTTCATACAGATTAGGTGCCTGGCACAAAACAGATGCTCAGTGTGTCCTGAATACTATGCACAAATATATGTGACAGAGATTTAAGTGGA
The DNA here is from genome assembly GCA_004363535.1 of Dasyprocta punctata. Classification (NCBI taxonomy): domain Eukaryota; kingdom Metazoa; phylum Chordata; class Mammalia; order Rodentia; family Dasyproctidae; genus Dasyprocta; species Dasyprocta punctata. The sequence continues at coordinate 2,169 of RJWM01012159.1, read as the reverse complement.
TTATGGGCAGTGAAATTATGGATGGTTGTTTTCCTCTTTTCCAAAATTTTGGTATGGTGATATTATATTAATTGTAAAATAAAATGTTTTTTCAAATATTTTATAAATAAAAAGTATGTTGTATTTTAGACTTATTGTTTGGCTTGACAATTTCACTTCCGGGACTATATCCAAAAGAACCAAAATAAGGTCTTGAAGAGATTTGCACATCATGTTCCTAATAGCATTATTTAAAATAGTTCAAACATAGAACCACTTCAGTGTCCATCAGTGGGTGAGTAGATAAGCAAAACATGGTATATTCATATAATGAAATACTATTCAAAGCTGGGTGTGGTGGTGCACTCCTGTAAATCCCAGCACTCAGGAGGCCAAGGTAGGAGGATCGTTGCAAGTTCAAGACTAGCCTGGGCTACAAAGTGAGCCCAAGGCCAGCCTGAACTGCATAGCAAGACTCTGTCTGAAAAAGACAAAAACAACAACAACAACAACAACAAAAAACTATTCAGCTTTAAGAAAGAAGGAAATTCTGCAATATGTTACAATAGTGATGAGCCTTAAAGCATTTTGCTTAGTGAAATAAGCCAGTCACAAAATGGCAAATATAAGAGCAGGAAGTTTGGCTCAGTGGCTTAAGTGTCTGCTTGGCAGGTGTGAGGTTGTGAGTTCAATCCCCGGTACTGACAAAAAAAAAAAAGGCTAATATATGAGTCCAGTTATGTAAGGTATAATCATAGAGACAAAAAATAGAATGGTGGGTCCCAGGGGCTGGGGAAAAGGAGGAATGAGGAGTTATTTTTCAATGGATATAGATCATTTTTGTAAGGTGAGTTCTGGAGATGGATGGTGGTGATGATTGCAATGGTGTCAATGTAATTGATTCCAGCTGGATGTGGTGTTGCATGCCTACATTCCCAGTACTCTGGGAGGCTAAGACAGGAGGCTCATCAGTTTGAGCCCAACTTGGGCAACTTAGCAACTTATTAAGACCTTGTCTCTAGTGGAAAAAAAAGGGTATATATGTGTGGGGTTCTGAGAATGTAGGTCATTGTGTAAGGCCTGAATTTAATCCCCAGTACCACCACCACCACCACCAAGAAAATGCAATTACTTAATTCCCTTAAACTGTATACTTAAGAATGGTTAAATTTTAGTTGTGTATTTTAAAATTTAAAAAAATATGGTGGAACTGAAGTTTAGAACAGTTAGTTGTTTTATTCTGTTTTGTTACTATAACAAGATATCTGAAGCTAAGTAGGTTATTAAAAAAGTTTGTTAACTCATAGTTCTAGAAGCTAGAGCATGGCACTGGTATCTGGTTAGTCTTCTTGCTGAATCATAACATGGCGGAGGGCATCTTGTGGCAAGGATGCCAGAGACACCTTGCTTTTATAGTAGCCATTCCCTTGATAACTCTTTAATTCATGAACAGATTAATACATTCATGAAGGCATCCCTAATGACACAATCACTTTCTAAAGGACCCACCTCCAAAATATATGCCTGCATAAATTTGTGGATTAAGTTTCCAACACATGAAATTTGGGGGCCACATTCAAATTGTAACATTAGTATTGTCATTAGGTACTTATACATGACATCTTTTCAATTTTGCAAAGCATTGAATCACCTTTATGAGTTATTTTTCTTAGTGAAGTTACAGGATGGGATAATGCTCATTCTCATCATTCGGATTCTCAAAACACAGTGAGTAGAAGAGCTGCAATGAGGACATTATACCTTCAATCCTAGTATGTGGTCAGAGCAGTTTAGATTCTCTCAGAAGATGAATATAAATATATGTAGTAATGTTGCCCATATCCAAGGCTGTGATGGGGGAAGTTAATAAGTGGTTACAAAATTATTTGTAAATACAGAATATATTATAGAAATGCAAAATATCTACAATAACAGTGATTAGTTGTTCTAATTACTACCTCTATTCTCTGTGTGCAGCTGTCTCTCAAAATTCACTTGGGAGTTAAATCACCCCCATCAATAAATAGCAACCTTTGTCTCTCATAGACCCTACTGTGAAGCTGTTTTTCACTCCCTTCGCTGCTGAGACACTTCCTCCTCTCTGTCTCAGGTGGTCAGAAAGGCTGAATACTGACACTAACAGGAAAAAGGGAAAAAAAAGAAGTCCACCTGAGCTTTCGCTTTCTGTGT
>RJWM01012158.1:0-57444 GCA_004363535.1 Dasyprocta punctata | reverse complement strand
ATTTCTGCTTTTTGGTACTACATACATTAGCAAAAGGTTAAGTAAGTTTTGTTCTCTACTGAAGTACTATTTAACATCTTAGACAAAATTTTGCATGTTCTGTAGCTTTGTATTAAGTCATTGAGTCATTTCTTAAGCACTATGTCAAGTAAAAACAGGTGATGTGCCTGTTACTGTAGTTGCTAACAAATTCCCCTGCAGCTTCAGGCTGGTTTTTATAGACGTAGAGTCAAAGAGAGCACCTGAGTGTCCCAAGTAGTACTTCTAAAGCCAGCTGGGCACAAAAGTGCATCATTGGTTGGTGCATTGTGTGGAGGCTGCAATCAAGTAGGCCTTTTATTCATCGATTTCTTTCCCCAAGTACTGGGTTTTTAATCTGTATGTACCTAATAGATTTTTTTCCTAAAACTTCAACTAAGCTGCTGTTTTCTTCCATGCAATGTCGTATACTCAGTTGTGTATAGAAGAAGCTGGTAAGAGTGCCCTCCTACATAAATAAGCAATTGCAGTGTTTTGCATGCAAAATTTTAAAAAATTGAATCGTCCTGATTCTATTTTGTAAATGGAGAAACAATCATATCTTTCTAAGCAGTAATGGAGGAAGACTAGTGCTTTGTGCATTTTTGATATATTCAGGTTCATTTTTCCACAACATCATACTTTTGACACAATTGAGTTTCTCATAAGTATCCTAGTTCATGTACATCCGAATGCTAAGTAATACTGTGTTTAAGTTTTGTGTTGCAAGAACAAATGGAATAAACTTGAATTGTGCTACAGCTAACCAGTCAGTGGCATTTTTCTTCCTTAGTTACTCATTTGCAAGCCTTGTCTACAATCTTACCCAAACCTTGCTTAAGTTGAACTTTTAATTAATCCAGATTAGCCCATTTCTAGAATAAAAAGTAAGTGGAGAGAAAATAAAAGATATGTAACTGAAGTCAACCCTACTAGTCATTGAAAGGTTTTGTTTTGTATCAGTCTTCTGGTTCATCGCCAGTCCTTTCAATCCTCCCGTAAGTTGCTGGAAGTTTCTGGGAGACCTACATCTCCCAAATTCATGAGCAGCAGCACTTAGGGTTTACTTTTTAGGATGAATGACCACTCTGAACCCCAAAAACCACAGAATTATAGGCAACATTAGATTCTGTTGTCATCTTGTCAACATCAGAAAACTATCCTGCTTACTCATGAATTACTCCATTAATGACAGAAAAAAGTATTCGTAGATGCTAAGACACAGCAAAAACTTCCAGAACTACCATGCTGTCAGCCGAAATGTCACTGGGTAGCATGTGTAGCTATGTGTGGGGATGTGCAGAGATTTGTCAAATAAAGTTCTCCGCTTACTAATTGAGATCTGTTAAAGATGTTAAAATCTGCCTAAGTATGTTTAAAGAAAGCAGAGCCCCTTTTGATTGAGGAACAGAGCAATGGATGTGGATGTAAGACATCTCATTCTTTCGTGTGATTAGAGAACCTTCACACAGCACGGTACCCAGACTGTCGTGTGTGTTTATAGATACGAATATGGATATTTTTTCCTTCTTTCTGTAAGATCAGTGATCCTAAAAATGTAGTCATTGGACCAACAGCATCATAACCTAGAAAAGTGGTAGAATTGTGAATTTTTGGGCTCCAGGTGAGATGACTAAATCAAATTCTGGCACTGGGCTCAGCGATCTGTGTTGTAATAGTCCTCTGCAGCTCCCTATGGTGCAAGGACCGCTGTACGAAGCTGTAAGGAGAGAAACAGTCCAAGGCCTATTCATACGATGTCATCAGGCCTGGCTTCCTAGGAGGAAGAGTGGAAGCCCTTAACTTGTTAGACAGCAAAACTCTTTAAGTCTTGAAGCTCTGCATACTCAGGAAAACTGCAGTGAGCTTTGATGTTTTGCTTTGGTCAAAGCCAGGGTAAGATACAACACTGATGAGGATGATCCCTCACTATTTTTCAGGGATTTTTTTTGTTCTGCTAATACGCATTAAGTCAGTTGTTCTGGACAGCATTTCTGTAAACCACAGCAGCCTGGGTTACAGTACTCACCGAGTTCCTAAGACTTGGACCTTTCTCAGGTCCTTTCTCTGAATTCCAAAGGAAAAGGGGAAGCAACAAGAAATCCTTGGGCCATGGCCTCCTTATTGCATTGGCAGTCATGGGGTTGCTCCTGTCCCCAAGTCATGTGCTTGCCCATCCCATGGCAGCTAGAGAGCCCCCAGGAGCTGATGCTGCCCTGTGATGGGCTGTGGCAATGGATCCTCTAACCTTGCTGGGTGCACCCCTGGCTGGGCAAGGGGCAGCCTTTATGCCCAGTCGCCTTTCTCCATACCACAAGCCGACCTTTTCCTCCTGTTTGTCACCCTTACCTAGTTACCTTCCCCAGATTCTATCCACATCATCACATACCAGCCATGGGGCATTTTACTCCAAGACCGACTTAATAGAAATACACCTCTGGTTGATAGAGAAGGAAATTTTTCATCTATTTTAGTAGCACTTCACACATGACAGACATTCACTGCATTTGTCCTGAATTTCTGATATCAAACTATTACACAGAAAAATAAGAAAGCAGCCTTGATTCAGTGAGTCCTGCCCAATTCAGTGTATGGGAACCATGAATGTCCCCAGCCATTGACAAAGAGCCTTCTAAGTACTAACTGGTACAGGCCCCAGTGGGTGAGGGAAAGACAAATGGCACAGTCACACAGTGACTCTCTGAGGAAATGCTGACCATGGGGTCGAACACAGGTCACTATAAGCCATTGTGGGTTCTACCGAAGCACAGCTGTAAATGGCACAGCAAACAAAGCATTGTCCAGCCACCCTAGCAGCTTCTATGCCCCAGCCGCAAGGGCAGTCGTCTTTATATGGTCTGGGTAGAACAATGGGTCACATATCTGGCAACTTTAACAGTACTTTGACAAAGGAAAATGATGTGTAGCTGCTACTAGATGCTAATTTTGAGGCTATTACTGGATGAACATCTTTTCAAGAAGCTTTTTTTCCTAAAGTTCAAACAAATGTGAAGATGTATTATGTACCTGTGTATCCTCTTCCTGATATCTAATGATGTTCCATTTGTCAATGCACATACCCTGTGACAAGCTACCAAATCTATGTGGCACCTGCTCGTGACTGGTCAAATTCATTTTCTTAAAATTATTCAAGTCTAAACCAACTTATGTTAAATTTTCACTTAACAGGCCTTGAAATTATACCCCAACACTATGAACCTGGAAACTCATATACCCATCATTTTATTTTGTTTGTTCGTTTGTTTTGAGACGGTTTCACTATGCAGTTCAGGATGGTCTTGAACTCACCATGTAGCCCAGGCTGGCTCAAACTTGCAGTTATCCTCCTGCCTCAGCCTCCCAAGCACAGGGACTATAGGTGTGCACCACTGTACCTGGCTCATTCTTTCTTTAGAAATTATCATTTATTTAGAGTTTTATGGCATTTTGCTATTTAATTATTTTAACAGGACACTGTAATCTGGGCACTAATGCAAAGTATTTTATGTGGACTCATTCATTTGATCATCATAACCCTATAACGTAGGACTATTGTCAGTCCTTTCAGATGAAATGAAAGCTCAGAGACTTTAAGTAACTTGCCTGTGCTCACACAGCTAGTGAGTAGTAGAGCCAGGCAGTCTGTCAAGTTTGCACTCCTTATCTGTTACATTGCCAGTCTAACTTGCACTGAGCCAGCTTGTAACATTCTTCAGTTTTTGCTAAGACTCTTAAAGAATATTTAGAAAGTATTTTATGATTTTAAACAATTAGGTGAAAAATCTTATGGAGCATGAGCATGCAATGATCAATTTCCATGATGAAGTAAGATTCTATAAAAATTATATTTAATTTTTAAGTTTGAGAAGTAGTGATACTTCAGTATAATACATAATATTTTTGACAGTCTAGAGAATTATAATTAATAATTGGTAAACTAAGGATCACAGGCCAAATCTGGCCCACCATCTGTTTTTTGTAAATTAAGTTTTACTGAAACATAGCCATGCCCATTCACACAGGTTTTGTCTATTAGCTACTACCACACTTCAGCAGCAGAAGTAAGTTGCAGAGACTCTGTGGTTCATGAAGCCTAAGGTATTTAGCTGGCCCCTGAAAGAGTGCCAGTCCTAGACAGAAATGTTTAGGCAGTGTAAGTTTTGCCAACTACTAGTTTTAGAGGCTTTTAGCATAGTCAAGGGAGACTAATGAGTTAGTTGAAACAAATGAAAAACCAAGCCCATAAATACCACTGCATACTTGTGTGAGACTGTCACAATAATGCTCCTCAGTGGATCATGCCTGCTGGTATCCATGTTCTTTGTAAGCTTTTCTCACATTGATTCTTGAGCTTGGCCATGAAAGATACATCAAACATGAATCTTACCTTATGAAAAAACAAAATTTCATAACCAAATAATAAGAGAATACAATAGTTATATCACTGTGTATCATTATCTTCGTAGTGTTTATTCAGAGAGTAAGACATACACAAAAAAAATTTTTTACAAAAAAAGAAACAATAACACATGTCTCTTTAATGAACTACATTAAACTTGTAGTATAAATGAAACCAATTAGGATATATATTGAAATGCTTTTAAAACAGTGGAATTTGATACTCCGGGAAGTATTTGAACTTCTCACTATTTCCTATTATCTTCTATTTTGCTCTTAATTTTGTTTCTCATATAAGACAAACCAAACAATGTTTGAGCTGGTGCATCTGACTTATTTCACTTACAAATGTTCTCAAGTTGCATCCATTTACCTATGAATGCCTCAAGTTTATCTTCCTTTATGACAGCAAAATAGCTCATCTCTGGCCATCAGAGAAATGCAAATTAAAACTACACTGAGATACCATCTTACCCCAGAAAGAATGACTGTAAATTGTGAGTTCATTCATTTCATTCAACAGCTGTTTACTGTCTAAGTCTGTGTTAAGCACTGTAGATACAACACTGAACACTACTAGCATAAGTCCTGGCCAAAGAGGGCTTATTTCCTAGTGGGAGAGGGAAAGAATGTAGTCCTAAGTAAATAACTACAAGTCCCAGTGTGTTCTGGAAGGAAACAAATGGGGCAAAGAATATGCAGTGGGATGTCCAAGAGCAGCTGCGTGTCCTAGGAAGGCAAGAGCCTGTGTCTTACTCAGGTGAGTGTCTCATGGCATTTGTACAATTGAGTGCCATGTTCTGGCCTTGGGAAGCTAATCAACACCTGGTTAGAATTTTCTACCCTTTAATTTATGGGACTGTAGTATTAACATGAGCTAAGACAGGAGAAGAAAGATAGAGTGGACAGATGCTGAGCTGTTGAGCTGCCCTCTGGGAAACAGCCCAATTCCCACTTCACCACCTCTCACCCTATCCCCAACCAACCACCCACTGCAGGGTGTGCAGAAAAGGAGCCTCCTCAAGGGGTAGTTAGTAAGCCCTGGCCTTAGGGATTCTCTCCAGAGCTCTGTAACTACATTGCCTGGTGGGACTGATGTGGCCACCCCCAGGCTTTGGCATAGCAAGAAGGCTGATTTTTCCAAGATCTGCTCATGTACCTAAGCACACAAGACATCAATTTTTACTTTTATCTTTGTCCCACTCCTTTTTCTTTTTTAATATGCCACTTGCTGAAACCCTCTAATTCATCTTGTCTCAGTAGCTGTGAGTTTAAATCTTGTTTGATGCCATTATTAGCAATTCTCATAATGATAATAATCAATAAAAACCCCAATTAAAACCTGGACAGCTGCCACCCAGTTGCCACAGGCAACAGAAGTTTTCACTTGGGAGATATTGCTAAGGTTTGATGGCGCTGAGAAAAAGCATTCCTCCCCAAATGCATAGTGTTTTGGTTGTGTGACCCAAGTGGGCCACCTTTTAAAAGTTTAAAGACCTTCATCTCAGAAAATTCAAAGGGTGTGACTTCAAGAGGAAGTCTAACTGGTTAAGCATGAGGGAGATTTTTTTTTAACCTAGTATCTCTGATCCACAACAATTTCATTGGATAAAATGTATTTTTTCTGAGACATTCAGTATTTTATTGAGTCAAAGGCATGACTTACCAAGCTTGCTAATTTAAAGTGTAGAACAAAGGCAGGAATCTTTGTTATTTTCTTCCTGCCACAGTTATTTATGTGAGCTAAACATTGCTCTGTGCTTCCTACCATATTACGTTTAGTTTTGCCGCACCATGAAGCAACAGTCTTTTTGCCAAAAATCACATTTATGTTTTGGCCCCACTCTTTTTCTTTGAACAAGCTCATAGAGGAGAAGGAAGTATGTTTTCATCAGCCTCTGGACTATTTATGTCAAAGAGGAGGTTGTAAAAGCAGTTCCCAAATACAGGATGCGGAGCTCTATGAGGTTGACCACTGCAGAGCTGCACTTCCTCTTTGCACATTGCGTTCCTCTGTCCCTTACACACATTGAGCGGCACAGTCCCAAGCACGCACATCAACTTCCATCTTAGATAAACTTGCCTCACTGTTTTGTGCTCCCAGCTGCCTGAGCTGAAGATTTTCCCAGAGGCCCAGAGACAGTTCTAGGACCAATGAGCAAGTTCATTGCATCCCCCCAGTAAAAATCAAACAGAAAGATCCTCAGTGCCCAGCCCTGCTCCCCTCCTCTGAAGAGGCTTGCTTAATGGATCTAATAAGGTATAACTGAGACCATCCAGGCCTTGACAGACTAATCCCACAGATCGATTAGAAGCACTAGCCCAATTCCAGCAAGATTTAACCAAGGGACTCAAAAAGTGTTTAAGGGTATCAAGCAAGAAGAAAGCTCTGATAACCCTGACATCACACCAATTTGGAGCACAGAAAGGTTATAAAATGATTTCAAGATGCTTTCAAATAGTCTTAAGAAAGCATTTGTGCTGAGTTTTGGAAAATCTAAAAGCATCTTGTTTCCAGCCCCAAGTGAGGATTCTAAAAGTATGGAGGCAGGAATAAGAATAGCTTGGAAACCAGAATGTTGAGTTATCCTGAAAAGTCCATCTGCATATGGCACTTTTACCTCATTCTCATGGAGAAAAAGCCCACACACTGGGCACCTCACCACACTGTCACCAAGAACCCTAAACACATCTTGTTGGAATAGAAGTCTCACTGATGTTGGAAGAAGTCATGCATGACTAGACAAGATCATAACACTGACAACTGACATCAAAACCAGAAAAGCCACTCAAGAACCAGGCCAGAGACATAGGCAACAACTCCAGGACTTCTAACTGGCCTTAACTGTCATATCCAGGGGAAGACTCAAAGCCACATCTTTCTTGGAATCTTACCCAAGCTCTAGGCCCCAACCTCTACATCCTCTGCATCCACATTTCACTGCCCACCTATCCATACAAGAAACTATTCCTTTCCTTCCAAATGGAATGTTTTTAAAATGTATTAAATGGACATCACAACATTATTCTGTTAATCACATATATTTAAAACCTACAGTTTACCTATGACCATTCTTGGAGTGTCCTCTCCTGCAGTCATTTCTTCTATAAAAATCCACAGGATCAAACTGAACCACACTTTCAGGTCCTGATACCATCCCAAGCTACACCCCCTCGCAAGAAGTCCCTCCTATTCCAATTATTAGTATTTGCTATTCGGACTCCCTTTACCAACATCCCATTTCACCAATTCACCCTGGTGGGTTTCATTGTGTACCCCCAAAAGATACATTGAATTCCTAACCCCTGCACCTCAAACTGTGACCTTATATGGAAACAGTCATTGCAGATGTAATTAGTTAAGATTAAGTAATCTGGAGCAAGCAGGCCCTTAGCAAACATGACTGATATCCTCACAGTAAGATAATGTGAAGATAAGAGGCAGAATGCCACATGGAGGCAGAAACTGGAGTGAAGGAGCTGCCAGTCCATAAGTGTTGAGGATTGACAGCCCTCTAGGAGAAGCTACAAAAAAGCAAGGAAGGGCTCCACCCAGTGTCACAACAGGACGTGACTTCCATCCTCCAGCACTACATGACAACAGATTTCCATTGTATTAGGCCACCCAGTCTGTGGCTTTATTCCCACAGTCCTAGGACACAAATCCAACTCCCTTTCTTCCTAAAATCCTCAGTGGCTTCCTGTCACCGATCATATTTAGTTCTTTGGCTTCCTCTGGAGGCCTGCACTTTCCTATCCCATCTTCTCTGCAGAGCACCTCACACAGGTTCTTCATGACCTTCTCCAAACTCCAACCCACATTGCGGTTATCTTTAGACCCACTGCCTTTACCTGTAGTGTAACTTCTTACTCTGCAGAGTATTTTATTTTTTCCTGTCCTATCAGTCCACAACCCCTTGAGAAATGGGTTGTGCCTTATTCTTACTTTCAGTCTCCCCTGAGCACACAAATACTTTATAAGACCATAGGCCTTATAGATAAATTGATGTAGTAGCTTTGTATTAACTCTGCCCTGGACCTAAATACTTGGGAAGATGTGAGTTACACTCCAGAGACCATTGTTCTAATGTTTGTGTTCCTAATGCCTGGCACAGTGTCTAGCATTTCCTAGGTATTCAATAAATATTTTCATTAATTCATTTAAAAGCTCCAGCATACAGTTCCAGGTCCATCCCAGGTAAACCAATGTCTACCTTCTTTGAAAAAAAAAATCTCACTTTGAAAAAAAAAACTCACTTTGAGTTTTTCAGACACAGGTGGCAAAAGAGATGGGAAAATACCATTTCCCTCCTCGGTAGCCTCACTAATAAGTCATTAGGCAGACCCTTGCCTTGAACCCCAGGGAGCCCATTAGTCCCCTGTGACCAACCTAGAGGAGAACCCTCCTCCTGTGATCAAGCTTCCTGTTTATTAATACATAACAGGCTGGTTCTGCCACCTCCATTGTTATCTGTGCTTCCAGAGCCCTTTGAATGCATAAATAAATGATAGCTGGCTGGTCTTCTTACCCCAGGACTTGGCCCGTGCTTAGAATCCTAATGGCTGTCCCAGTCATGATTTGCACTACAAATACCAAGTGGGAGACCCCTGTCCTCTCCTATTCATGTGAATGGTTGATGGTTCAAAGTACCAACTCCTGACAGAGTCAGACAGACTAATGTACTGTCCTAGTCTTCAGGCAAGAGAGCTGTGCAGTGTGATTTTCAAAGAGCCCAAGCCTTAGCAGCGCAGAAGACTTGCACAGCAGGTGTGTCATTAACATCTCCAAGATGCCAGCATCCAGAGAGCCTGCAGGGACTACAGGTGACTCAGGGCCACTAGAGTCAAGCTAGGAGCCCAGAATATGGTTGCTGTTCTAATGCTATCTGCCTCCTAGTGCCCCTTTCTCTCCCACTTCACCTCCCCTCTTGTTCTGCAAAGCTGGGAGTGAGCCTTCTTGAGAGATGTATGGATATTTCCTTGGCCTTGACCTTATCCCTCAGGATTCTTGTGCTGTTACCATCCACTAGATGTTTAAAAGTTTAGGATGTGGGAAAATACAATGTAGGGAGTTGAACCTTGGAAGGTAGTTAAAAGCCAAAGAAAGAGCCTATGGATTATCAGAATGTGTAGCTGATCCAATATACTTAAGAACAAAGAAAAGAGATCAATTAAATGAGCAGAGTATAAGAGTAGGTTAAGTCTGGGACAGATTTCTGCATGAAAACACATTTCAGAAAATGGGTATTAACATCTGTAGTGGCTCAAGTTATTAAAGGATTCCCTGGACATGTTTACCAATATTCTCCACAATTTTCTGACCTAAAATACTCAAAACACTATGCATTCTCAAAAGAGTATAAAGGAATATGCCTTGGGAATGCAAAAAGGTTGAGTGAAGGATAGAGTTGGCCTTAAGGAAGTGTGTGAGCAGTTACTAGTGACCACCTGCTTCCTCTTCAGAGTCCCCCTCTAGCCCCTGAGGTCATGTCTGTCCACAGCCATAGCTATTTTTGGTCATCCTTAGGTGACCCACTTTCATGTAGTGTTATATCATCACATTATCCTTGTGTTAGTCACTTTCTTGTTGCTGAGACATGATACTCAACACCTATGACTCAAAGGAGGAGAGATTTATTTTGGCTCATAGTTCTTGGAGGGTTTGGGCCATAGTCAGCTGGCTCCAACGCAAGAAAGACAGGGTGGGAGGCTGTGGTAGAGGAAAACTACTAGGAAGCAGAGAGAGAAGGGAGATATACTCTTCCAGGTTACACCAGCAGTGACCTACCTCTATTCAGGTGCTGCCTGCTAACAGTATACTCAGTGATAAACTCATCGGTATACAAATTCACTGATGAATATACTGTCCTCATGATACAATCATCTTCCAAAAGCCCTGATTCTGAGTACATGAGAGTTTGGGGGAACATTCTACACCTAAATGGTAACATTCTACCTCTAACCCCCAAAAGACTGATGCATATCTCTTTGTGCAAAATGCATTTAGTCTATCTCTAAGAGTTGCCAAAGTTTTGACAATTTCAGCATTGCTGAAATGTCCAAGTCCAAAGTCTCCTCTGAGATTCAAGGAAAACTCTTAGCAATGAGCTTCTGTGAAAATAAAAAATGAAAGTTAAAGACTTTCAACATACAACAGTACAGGGAAAATATTCCCATTGCAAAAGGAAGAGATACAAAGATAAAAAGGAATTGAACCAAAGCAAGACTGAAACCCAGCAAGACAAACATTAAATCCTGTAGTTCCATGTCCAGCACTCAGGACAAGTTGTAGCAAAGATTTGAACTCCAAAGGGCTTAGGTAGCCCCACTTGTATGTCATTACCAATTGCACCCCTCATAGCCTCTCTCAGGTTTGTTCCACTCACTGTCTTTCCTCAGATGTTCCATGTTTCTTGCTTCTCCAGGTTCCTGGGATTTCTACTGAACTTTCAGCCTCACTCTCAGGACTTCATACACTACCCTCTTAGGAACAATCTGCCTGGTTTCCTAGGCCTTTTTCTAAATCTGGATGGAAGCCTTCCTGACCCTACAACTCTTACATCTACATGTTTGTAAAACTAGCCCACATGGATGATGCCAAGATCTGCCACCAGCTGGAGCAGTATTCAGGCCCCTTTGTATTAAGGCTGCAGCAGCCTTTGAGGCCTGGATGGCTGAACTTCTGAAAACTCTTTTCTATTTGGACCCGAATGAGTTGGGCTCTCAGAGGCTCTATTCTCAAAGCAGTCTTTCACTTCTTCACCTTTGAGACTGGTAAGGGTGAAGTCTTGCTGATTCCTGAGATACCCTCAAAGTATATTTCCTATTGTCCTGATGCAATGTACTAGCTTCTTTTTAATGCTAATGTTTTCGGCAGCCAAACTCTTTTCTGCCCTAACTTTATAGGCCCAAATGTTACAGATGCTTTCTTTCTGGCCAACCTTCACATCATTCAGCTCTCATTTTTGCTTCTGATTCTCACTATAAATCTGGCTAAAAGCAGTAGCACCTGTGCCACAACCTGAACACTGGACTGCTTTGAAATTTCCTCCACCAGATTCATTAGTCTGCCTCCCTTAATCTCAGTCTCCTGCAAAGTCTCAGGACATGGGCAAAATGTAGACAAATTTTCTTCCAGGCCATAACACACATGGCCTCAAATTCAACTGCCAATGGAGTCCTTGTTCTCAGTTGAAACCTCCTGAACCTGATCTTTACTGTATCGGCATTCTGGTCTTCTGAACTCTAACAAGAATCTCCCGTCAATCTTTGCTTACTCTACTTAGCAGTCTAGTGCTTTTCTAGCCAGCATCTTCAAACCTCTCCAAATTCTTCCCACAAGCCAATTCCAAAGGGTTCTGAACCACAGGATCAGGAAGTAGTATGACAGCGACCCCCACTTCTCTGACCAAAATCTGTCTTAGTTAATTCTCATCACTGAGACGTGATACTCAACACCCACAACTTAAAGAAGAAAGGGTTTATTTTGCCTCATGACTTTTGGAGGATTCAGTCCATAATCAGCTGGCTCTAAAGCAGGAAGGGCATGGTGGAAAGGACTGGCAGAAGGAGCTGTTCACATCGTGGCTGTCAGGACGCAGAGAGAAAGATGATACACCCTTTCGGATCACTCCCATTGGAACCCCCCTCTAACCAGGCCCCACCTGCTAACAGCACACTTGGCTGCTGAACTTGTAAGTGGATGAATTCACTGATGAGAATAGTGCTCTATGATCCAATCAACATCCCAAGCCCTACTTCTAAATGCATGAGAATTTGGAGAGATATTCTAGATCTAAACCATAATAATTTTGTAATCCAGGAAAGTTTGCATTTGAATCAAGGACTGTACAAACCTTCAGACCTGACAGTCTCTCACTGAGATAACTGGGTGACTTGGTTATGATCATGCAGTTTTCCAAGAGTCCCAGAATTTTAGACACTATGACAGGTGGAAACAAAGAATTTGGGGAGGGGGAATGCTAGGGATCAAATTTAGGCCTTATGATTTCTAGGTAAGTATCAATGAGCTACATCCCCATCCTCAGAAAAAAATATTTTTGGAGGGAAAAAATGTCCTTTATCAATGCCCTCCATAGCAACAAGCAAAACCCAACACCCAGTTTGTGGTTTCTAAATGCTACAAAAGAACAAGGGTCCTTAAAGAAGCAGCTGGGTCCAGGTCTAGGCAAAAGAACTACAGCATGGTCCAGGAATATCTTATCCCCAAAAGTAAGGAAGAGCGTTAAAACTAATGAATTTATCTCACAAGGAAATGAAAACTCACACTGACCAAAAGTGAAACAAATTTAACAACTAAATAAATAGTATTATTTAATTATAATCCATACAATAAAATACATGAATCTGTTCTGATCCAATAAATAATTACATAAGATACCAATAAGACATACCTCTTCCATACAAAAATGTCTGATTAATAAATAAATGAGGAAAAAACAAAATCGTCATTAGAACCCCTCAGTGGTATTTATTGTAGGCAGGATCCACCAATGGATATCAAAATTATTGGGCAAATTTCTGAGAAAAAGCAGAGTATCTGTGTAATCTAAAAGTATCTCCCTCAAGATGTTAATTATTACAAAAAGAAACATAGTAACTTTATAGCCGAAAAAAACCTGCAGACATACCTTGAGCCAGTTGTGAAACCTAGGGACATCATGTACCCCTAGTAAGATGAACCGGGAAGGATACATCACTTCTAAAATATTCTTACAAAAATGCACAACCAAATCTCATCATGAAAAACATTAGATAAATCCAAATTTGAACAAGAGTCTACAAAACGACTATTGCTCCTCCAGATTAACAAGGTCATGAAACTTAAGGAAAGACTGAGACAGTGTCATAGATTTAAGGAGCCTAGGACACATGACAATTAAATACAACATGGCGGGTGGAATTGAATCCTGTGATGGAAGGATCTTAATGGTAAAGCAGGTGAATTTCAAATAAAGTCTATTGTTTAGTTATTAGCATTGTACCCATGCTAACTTCTGAATTTTGACCATCGTACTGTGGCTAGTTAGATCGTATCGTTAGGGTAGCTAAGTGAATAATATAGAAAAATGCTTGGTGCTATCTTTTCAGCATTTCTATAGCCTACAATTATTTCAAAATAATGGTTTTGAATTATTCTCCATGCATTCTAGGGGAAGGGAGGAGTTGAAGAACAAGAAGATGAGGCGATGATGCTGAAGGTAGTAACCACACAACTTCTCCACCTTCACCAAGTAGGAGGAAGACAGAGGTTGGGACTATTCAAAGTGAAGGATAGATCTCCAGAGCTGGTTTCATGGAGACAGAGGTAGAGCACAGGAGGTACAACAAGGGAGGCGGGGTTGGCCTATTTCCAGGCATCCAGCTTGGAGGCAGGTGAAGAACCTTTATTTTAAGAGTGTCAGCTGTTTCTGTCCACAAAAAAAGAGAGATCTTGGCTTCAACACAAACAGCTCAGTGGACTACCACTGCCTACTCTCCTCCCCCCACCCCTAAGCTGCTTGCTTCTGTGGCTTTGAGAGTTTTAAGGCTCATTATTGTCAGAATAGCACCCAGCAGTCTGGGAAGCTCAGATAACCCCTTTGTTTAGGAAGTTCCATCATGAAATAAATGGCTGCCACTCACCACTGCTGCCTCCATTCACCCAACCATCTTCAATCATTTCTGTAAGCATTTTTTGTTGTTCTTGTTTATTACACAGGAGTTTTTGCTTTTAGCATCTGCATTATTTAAGGCATAAATGAGCCCCAGGAGACAGAAAATGACTCTTGGATAAGAATGGAGCCTTACAGACTGGAGCTGAAGCTCAGTGATATTGTGCTTAGTGCTTAGTATGCACAAGGTCCTGGATTTAATCCCCAGCACAGAGAGAGATAAGAGGGAGAAACTAATCCATAATTTCCCTTAATACAAAACTTAATGAATTGACTTGAGTGTCCTTTCTATGGATTACTTCCAGGAAGCTCTTCTACACTTAGATTGTATGGAATTGTGGTATTTATGACCATCATCTCTCTCATACAAAATGGCCAGTATATAATATAAAGTACTGGGTTGAGGAGTAGCTATTAAAGTATCTAAAGATATAGTTTTCAACTAGGATTGGAGGTCCCATTTGACCCAGCTATTCCCCTTCTGGGTATTTTTCTGGAAGAACTGAAAACATCATACTACAGCAATATATGTGCACCCATGTTTATAGCAGTGCAATTTGTAATAGCTAAATCTTGGAAACTTGGATGCCCATCAACCAAGGAACAGTTAAAAAAGATGTGGTATTTTTATACAATGGAGTACTACTCAGCTATAAAGAAAGATAAACTCAAGGCTTTCATAAGTTAATGGATACAACTCGATACCATACTCATAAGTGAAATAAATCAGACTCATATATATAAATATCATATTGTCTACCTAGTATAAAAAACTGAAAAAGTAAATAAGAACCAAAATTCACAATAGATATTGCAAAAGGGAAAAGGGAAGAAACTGCTCAAAAGGAAAGAAAACTAGGATGGGGAAAAGAGAAAAGAAAGAAGAGAAAAGATTAGATTGATAATTATACTACTAATCTCTTTTAGTTCATCAAAAAGAACGGTTTGTGCTTTCATTGTTTGATCATTTTTTCATGCCTATATCTTATAATCTGAGCATCTACTTTGAAGATAACAATACACAATATATTGGCCATTGTTAATCTCCTTAAAAAAAGATACAGTTTTCAATGGGATGAGTCCTTTAGACAAGATGCACCATGAAATCTGGATTAAGACTAAAATAGAGATGATGATAATGATGATGAAGATGATGATGATGATGATGATGATGACAGATTCTGAGCGTTTATTGAATGATGTGCATATAGTTCTCTCGACCACCATATGAAGTAGGAGCACTCTAACCTCCAGCAGAAAGATAGCAGGTAAACAGCACAGCCAACGTATAAACCCAGCTAACTAAACTGGAGTCCTTGCCCTGGCCATCATCTCCTAATCTTTCCACATGCCTCATTTCTGGTCCAGCTTTACTGCAGGATTGTGGTGAAAGTCTCCAGCATTCTCTGGGCCTCTGATTCCCTGCCTTTAATATGGAAGCAACAGTCTCCTCTTGGCTTCGTCAATGAAACAGTTACACAGAGAACATTTATAGAAGTTAAATATGCAGTAGATCACAAAACAGAAAAAGTTCCCTGAAATTTCAGAGACCAAAGCCAGATTGATTACATTTTTGACCATAATTCAATGAAATCATAAAATAACTATTAAAAATATAATTGGAATTTGTTTTAAACTTCATGTGCTCATAAATAAGTCATAATTAAGAAATTGTGTCTCATTAAAATGAAAGCTTTGTTTTCTTTTTTTTCCTTTTTTTAAATATAGATGTCTAAGCTATAGTAAGGGTGGCCTGGTTTTTGTTTGTTTTCTTTTGTATTTTCAGGTCTCCCAAAAGATCTGAACATTATGGGAACAAAGAAGTTAGGATGGAGAAAAAGCTGAAAGCAGGAGTAGCTGGAAATCAGTTTAGAAAGCACTAAGGCTTTAAGATACCTTCCCAAGGGGAAAGTCAGGTGCCTGACCCTTCTTCCCTTCCCTGTGAATTTTCTGGAGAATGAGACAGATCATCTCTTGATCAGGGAACATCAGGCATGGCCGTACTGAAAGCAGCAGATTTGGTGGGAACTTGCACTGAATACTGGGCACACTGTCTTGTCAGCCTCTTCCTCCACTATGCTCAATGGCTAGCAGCCAAGACTGTGTGCTTCAGGCGATATCTTAAAGGACCCTACACGGGGAGTCTGTAAGGATCCTTCCTAGCATGCGAGGCTCGCCAAGAAGCTGGTGTTGCTAGAATTTATGGTTAATAAGCCCTACTGGCTCAGGGATGCCATACAATTTTATTTTTCTATTGTAGTCAAATGTGTGTGACATAAAATTTGCCATTTTAACCATTTTTAAGTTTACAATTCCGAGTGTCAAGTACAACCACAGTGTTGTGCCACCACCAGCACTATTTCCACAACTTTTCATCATCCCAAACAAAATTTATATTACATTAAGCAGTAACTCCCCCATCTTGCCTTCCTTGGGCCTATGGTAATATCTAATCTACTTTATTACTCTAAGAATCTTCCTATACTAAGTACTTCAGATAAGTGGGATCATTTAATACTTGTCTTGCTTATTTCACTTAGTATAGTACTTCCAGATTCATCCATGTATCAGAATTCCATTGCTTTCATGGCTGGATTATATCCTACCTTATGTAGATACCCTATTTTGTTTATCCATTCTTCAGTTGATGGACACGTGAGTCATTTCCATCCTTTGGCTACTGTGATTGCATATGGCAATATACAGCCAATTTAAGCATGTCAGTGACTAAGTCCCTCTTCTCAATTCTTTTGGCTATTCTGATCCCTTTTAATCTTTCACAATCATGAAGTGAAAACCACAGCTAACCAGACATGTAAGAAAAAATTTATAGAGACGAAACATAATCAGGAAAAAAATCAATCTGCAGAAAGCAAAGACAAACCAGAAAGAAGATAAAGCACAACAACAATAACAAAATAATAGCCAGGTATCTTAGTTACTTTTCTCATTGCTGAGACAAAATATTCAACACCCAAAGTTAAAGGGGGAAAAGTTTACTTTGGCTCATAGTTTGTAGAGGTTTCAGCCCAAAGTCGGTGGCATGGGAGAGGGGCATCACAAGGGAGAAAAAGTTCATCATAAGCAGAAGGCAGAAAGTAGCAAAATAGCGAAGTAGCAAAGCATCAAGCAATGACAATAGCAGCCCTCTTTCTGTCTCTTATGTTTTATCTAGGCTACCAACTGTTAGGATGGGGAGCACTCTCACCCAGGATGGGGCACCCTTAATCCTAACATCACACCACCAAAAACCAGTCCCAGTATCACATATTCTAGATCCAGCCACCTCTGAAAAACCCCACCTATGACCACATGAAACTTTGGGGAGACATCTAGATACAAACCATAACACTAGGTATAGTGGTACACTCCTGTAATCCCAGAATTCTGAGAGGCTGAAGCATAAGTTGCCCAATCTGGGCAATTTAGCAACTTAGTGAAACCCCATCTCCAAAATAAAAACAAATTCTTTTTAATTTTAAGAGGGCCTAAAGATATAGCACAGTACAAAGACCCTAGCTTCAATTCCCAGTACTTCAAATAATAATAATAATATTGCATATGCTAAGAAAATAACAAGGAAGTACTATATCTATAATATAAGAATAGTGTGCTCTTTAAAAAAACAATTGTCACAGAGAAGTTTTTAAAACTTGAGTTCTTAGGGGAAATGCTATATGGAAACAGAAATATAAAGCTAAAAAAAATGTGAAAAGTTGAGGAAATTGCCCAAAATATAAAAAGGAAGATAGATGGAAAATAGGGAGGAAAAAGAAGAAGAATAAAGGTATTGAAGAGGAGAGCTAGCATCTGAACCAGATGGTCCCCTATACAGATGAGGAAGAAAACAGAAAACAATGTAAAGTAAATAATATTAGCAAAATAAATTATCATAGTCAATAAAACCCTCCAGAGTTGATGTGCATGAGAAAGAGTGGCATGTTGAGCACCAACGTTGGAGCAGGCCCACACCATGAACATGGCTGTGAGACTCCAGAGAGCAAAACAAAATGGCTGACAGCAGATCAGGAATCAGGGTGACTTCTGACTTTCCTCCACAGCTCTGGAAGCCAGAAGATGATGGACCACGTGTTCAAGATCCTTAGTGACAACACTCCAGCCTGGGACTCTCTACTGTTTTAAAGTTCTTTGTACTAGTGTTTGGAACTGGAGGCTACCTGGGTGCTAGTGAAGTGTCCACCCGAGGGGCAAGCAAGGTGTGTTTACCTGTGTCCACCATCCAAGAGCAGATGCTGACAGGCAGCACGCGCAGTCTCAAGTCTGCATCTGTCCAGTTTTTCTTCAACCTCCCTGCTCTCTGTAAGAAAATTTAGATGCCTCTAGTGACAAAGCAATTGAGAGATCCTGACATAAACCCTTGTTTGTCAGAGTCTGATGCTTCTACCAGATGTACGGGTGAAAATAGATATAACAGGGAAAGGTATTCCAGTTAGTTCTTGAAGTACAAAAACTGCTGGCGATTATGGAATTCTATCATGGTCGAAAGAAGACAGAATGGGGTGAAGCCATTTATACCTATATCAGCAGAAAGAGCTGAAATCTTGGGAACAATGGGAAGGATACCCTATTGAGTGCATTCAAATTGATTATATAACTAGAAGCAGATGAGTATATTTTATAAGTGATTAATCTTTTTTAAGACTTGTCTGGCCTCACCCAAACAGATTTTAAGTTTTACAAGGGACAGAATTTAGCGTTGTATCCTTGAAATTTGCTCTGCCTGCCATCATGATGATATATCACTGCCATGCTATACCTAGAGGCCAGGGGGTATTAAAGGACAATAAGAGTTGAGCTTCTCTGCTAGATCACAAAAAGAAAAATGTGAACCAACAAGACTTAATAGGGTATGCAGGAAGCATTTTCTATGGAAAGGAAATGATATAACCATTGACATGATGGAAGGAAAGTATGAACCACATTTGTAACATCTAGACTGTTCTACCTAATGTCTAAAATAAGTGGATCTCAGTATTCTGGGAGCTTGAAGCAGAAAGGATTTTAAGTTCAGCCTTGGAAACTTTGACTTTGTGGGATCCTGTCTCAAAATTTAAAAAATGAAAAGGCCTGGGGATGTGAGTAAATGAGAAGGCCTTGATTCAATCCCCAGCACCACCACCTGGAATGGTTAAGTTGTAGATAAAATGAGCGATAGTCATCAGTCCCCATACCTAACATCTCTGTATTTACTTCTCTCATTTATATTTGTTTGAATAGGTTTAATATACTCATCAGGAGGGAAATAGATGTGGAAAGATTGGCCAAAATAATGACATGAAAAAGAATTAGTGTTCTCTCTTTAAGAAAAGGCTTAGGTACAGGATTCTGGACTGAAAATTCACAAATTTAGCATAACGTGAAACTTCAGTGTTTGAACCATGGTAATAGAAACAAATGAGTTCTGTTGTAAGTAGGATTTGTATTTGCAGGAGGAGATGGACAAGAACGAATACGGGAGATCAGGAAAATTCAGTACTGAGATGAGATGGGCTTCACTTCATTTATATCAAAATAATGATATTCAGCATGGTAAGGTGAATCATGTACCAGTTTTCCTTTTACCCACTGCCTTTTTTTTTTTTTTTTTTTTTTGCGGCACCGGGGATTGAACTCACAGCCTTGCGCCTGCCAGGGCAAGCGCTTAAGGCACTGAGCCAAACTCCCGGCCCTGGTTTTTTGAGGCAGGGTCGCACTATGTAGCTCAGGTCGGCCTTGCGCCGCGTTGTAGCCCAAGCCGGCCTCGAACTCACAACGCTCCGCCTACCTCAGCCTCCCGAGTGCTGGGATTAAAGGCGTGCGCCACCACGCCCGGCTTACCCACTGCCTTTTAAAATCAAAGTTATTTGCACAAGTTTTGTAAAGATACATCTTTTAATAAAAGTTAATGTATTTTTAGAAAACCAATTTTTTAAAAAAGTCCCTTGTACCTAAGTGCACCCAAATGTGATATTTCACTCAGGCATTTTTTCCCAAAACTTTAGTCATTCACATACTACAGTTGGAATTTTGACCATATCCACAGAACATGTGTATTAATTTTTTATTTTTTTCTCTTAAAGTGAGTCATGGTTTTTTTTTTTACTTAAATTATTCATGGAATTCATTTTGGAAAGCCAGCTGTCACTTGTCATAAATAGTAACTGTGAAAATAAAATAATAATATAAACTTCTTGCTGGCTCCTTTTGGTTTCCAAAGACTCTGAGCCTATTTTCTCTGTACTATAAAGGAAGATTAGCACAGATAAGAAAGGTGTTAAAACCCAGAACTGCCTGATATGCTTTTTGACGGAGTCAAAAAGATTGAAAGAGATTTGAAAGGACTAATTGACTAGGTGAGTCAACGTTATATAATGCCACCTCAGCATACACCTCCACCCCTTTCCCCCACCATTCCACCCGCTCCTTTTCTTGGCAACACGCCCTGAAAGGACACTCAAAGGCCACGTCCTACTTGCTGGAAAGTCTTAGGCATGACAAGGTGGTCCGTGCTTTTGTACAGAAAAGCACTATGCCCTTAGAACTCCCCAGACTCAACAGCTAGCACCAGACAGGAGCGACAAACCGTGTTTGGGTTTTCAAAACCTGCCCAGCTCTGCTTTGCAAAGTGTTCAAGCCTTCCTGCAGTAGGGCAGGTTTCCTCTTAGAGGTAAAAAGCAGGACTTGCTTGAACCACCCCCTCCTGCATCTCTTCCTTCACTCAAGTCATCTTGATATGCCATCTCACTGAGGGCCCCATCCTGCCCTCTCCTGAAGGGTTGGGTTACATGCAAATGGCAGCTTCATGGTCCTCTCCAGGGCTCTGGCAACATTTGTGGTTGCTCTGTCTTAACATGGCTGCAGCTGGTCTCCAGAAACCAAGGACAACATTTCCTGTCTTTGGTATACCATTTCCTACATAGTAATCCTACGTTCAGCAAACCCTCTGGCCAGGTTAAGCCAAGTGTCCACAGTCCCCAAGACTGTGCTGTCTGCATTGTGTACCCTACTCAACCATCATACCATGAGACTGAGATCAGTATGACCAAGGTCTGATGACCAGGAGGTCAAGGAGAGGTGCCAGAAGATGTGATTAGGTTAACTCTACAAGAAACCAAACAATCACTCCTGCACCTGGCTAACAATAAACACCTCAGCCAAAGCTTGGAGGAAAAATCTTTAGATTTCAGTGTTAAAATCTACTGAATCTTACACTTTATATTTGTAAATTGTATAATACACAAATTTTAGATCAATAAAATAGTTACTTAAAAAAAGGTGATTAGGACACAAATAATCATGAAGGGAAGACCATGTGAAGACAGAAGAAGAGAACTGACTGTAAGTTGAGGAGAGCAGCTCAGAAGAATCCAGCCCTGCTGACATCTTGATCTTGATCTCAGACCCCCAGCCTCCAAACTGCCCGCTGGGTGCCATTTGGTCATGGCTGACAGAGGAGCCCATTCTACCTGCCTGCCCGGGCACAGTTTCAGATTCCCCCAGCACACTTGATAGTCTTCTTCCCTGCTTTATTTTTTCTCTTTAGTTTTAAACATACTATAGTTTTTCATGTTTGGTTTGTTTATTGTATGCCTTCATCATTGGAAAACTGTAACTTATGCAGAGAAGAGATTTTTCTGCTTCGTTCACTGCTCAGACTAGAGCAGAAGCCAGTAAGACTAGTAACCCCCAGAGGACTAGTAACTCCCAGACTAGAACAGAAGCCTGTGCCTACTAGGCACATCGTTGTTCTGTGGGTGAATGAATTTTTCACGGCTCTTCACACTTTGCATGAAGGTCTAGGGGGTGCTAGCCTAGGCTTTACAAGGTTTGATGAACTCCATTGTCTAGAAGGTGGACATTTTTCATTGAATATAGATATTTCTCATTTAACAACTGTTCAGACTTATGACCTGCACTCAAACTTACAACCCACAGACTTACAACACAGTAATGTGAGCAGCAGTGCAACTTGGTGTTGCCTTTTTCTACTCCTGTATTCTATTCTATGCATGCAAACTCCACAGATTTCTCGGTGAGTACACTGACAATAGTAGACTGCCTATAGTGTGTTTTCAAAAGTGAAGGCAGCTATGTTAGAACTAGAGGCTTTGGATCCAAATGTTGAATGTGTCACAAAAGTGGAATGGCAAACAAGTGAACTTTTACAGTGCTATCATGAAGTTTATGATGCAAAAAACAACACAATGAAGCAGACTACACTGATGGGATTCTTCTCAAAGGCTACATCCAGGATACCTACTACTAGTTCTTCCATTTCTACTTTGTTATCTCCCTTACCTCAGCCTTCTGCATCTCCTCATCATAATTCTGGTGATAACAATGACAAGGTCTTTGAAGGATCTGATGACTAAAATGTTAGCTTGAATGTCTTTCCTTTGTATATCTTGTTGATAGAGCCTCAATGTCTTTTTTTGTACAGTGCACCTTATTTACACAATACTGTAATTTTTGCCAACAGTACTGTACAATACAGTACCATAGTTTCATGTTCTGTTATACACTACAGTACTGTTATAGCAGAAGATGCTCCCTGCCCCCAACCAGTATACTTTAGTTTGTTAGTTGCCCACGTAATTGTTCTGGTTTTAGTTCTTGTTACTTTTGATTCTTAGAAACAGCTAGTCAGTGTGATGCATATTGTAATAACCAGTCCCCAGTTATCAAGCCATTCTGCCTCTGTACTTCCTGCTTGCTTGTCCCATAGAAGCCCTAGACCACCAGAGGTCAAGGCCTGATATTTTGGGAGTGACCCCAATCAGTGCCCATCAATGCAAAATAAATCTGCCTCCAAATCCTGGGTGTCATTTCAGTGTTTCTGCTTGCTGTAGCACTGCATGTAAAAGTTATGCAAATATAAGCAAAGTCATCAAGTTGGAGTTTCCTGTGACCATTTCTTTGTTCTGCAATGTATGTACCACAGTTCCTCATTTAGTGACCAGTTCATTGAACAACCTCGTCACAGGAGCAGAACTCAGATGTTAAACAAGGAGTGACTACATTAAAGCAGAAGGTGGCCATGGTTTGGGGGAGAGAATGAGGCAGCCTATCAAACACAAGTAATGAGATAGAAATACATAACATGCTCCCCAAGATTCTGTTGAAAATAGACAGTAAGTGAAAAGTTGACATTGTCTCATCACTTAATCCTCCAATAACCTAAAATGATAAATTCTATTACTGCTTCTCTCTTTGCATAGAAGCAGCCAGGGTCAGCATAAGAATATGATTGCATTACCCAAGGCCACAATATCTAAGAAATGGCCAGGTCAAGTGTTAAGCTGGAGTCCATTTGGTGTCAAAGCCTATTCGAACCACTACTCCAGCAAGACAGAACTGGCTCTTTGGAGATCTCAGCTTAGTGTGGTCTAGTTAGACCCCCCTTGGGCTGTTCGTGGGGGTTCTGCTCTGAAGACTCTCATCCTTCCAAGCCTCTTAGGAGGGGATCTGTGTAGCTGAGCTTCTGTTCTGGGAATGGTAACCTCCCATTCTCTCCTCTTTCTGGCCCAACTCTCAGCTCCCAAGCCAAGCTAAGCAGTGTTCACATCAGCAGTCATTGTCTGTAAGTGCCTAGACATGGTGAGCTCAGGTCTTAAGTCAAGGCACCGCTTGTCCCCAGGCTGTGCCAGACACGCACAGCCAGTGTCCCTGGAGTCTGACTGAGGCCTGGAGCAGATACAGTCACAGGACTTCACAGTGGCTCTGAGGAGAAAGATCCTGCAGTCATTTGAAAATATCACTAGTGATATCTGTGGCTAAACCCAAGTGTCACTGTGAGGGGTGCCAGTCACCAAATCGCAGGCAATTTTTTGGAGCTAGTGCCGCCTTTTCTTTGACACCTCTTGGGTGCTGGTTAACAGTGAGAATGAGTTGTGGCTGTGAGCAGGA
Source organism: Dasyprocta punctata (assembly GCA_004363535.1). NCBI lineage: Eukaryota > Metazoa > Chordata > Mammalia > Rodentia > Dasyproctidae > Dasyprocta > Dasyprocta punctata. Next base: position 33,448 of record RJWM01012158.1, on the reverse strand, counting down.
AGCTACTCAAGGGAAACCAAAGAGTACGTTCCCTCTGGTGTTTCTTTGAGTTTAGAAGGGAACGAAGGCTTAGTGAAGGCCTCTGAGAGACCAGGGACCTCTTCAGTCTGCATTGTCTCCCTGACCCAGTGAGGTACATAGTGATGTTCTTGCTTCACCAGTGAAAAGACTGAACCTCCTAGGGTTGACAAATGATAAGACGCAGTTCACCTGAGTGTTTGTGAAGCACAGACCTGAACTTCCTGCTACACAAATGAGAATATGGGAAGAGAGGAGCCCCTTTAACTCCAACAAAAAAAATCCTTATCTCAGGGAAGCCAAGAGTTTCAGATGTGTCCGCCATGCAATTCAAGCTTTCTAACTGGAAAGGAGGAGTTTCTGGTGGAGACAAAAGTGATGCCCCCCCCCCACCTTACTGCCCTATGACATCAACAAAATCCTTTTCTGTTTTTGAACAGTTCTCTTAAAGTCCTCCCTGCACCAGAGAGATGTTATTTAGGCTCTGTGAGCTTTTTATGACTGTAGAGGTCTCTGCAAAGTTCTCATATTAGACTGGCCACTGAGCTAGAAGTGAAGAATGTGGTGCCTCGCTGTGATGGCTGCTGGCAGAACATGGGTCAGCTATGAGAAAAAGGATGTGTTTTGAAGAGACCTGAAGTGGCCTCCAAAGTTAGACTTTCCCTACTTCATAAATCTGCTGTTTATGCCTCACACAAGTGACATCTGGGAAATAGGAATAACATGACTCCCAAACCGGAGAAGCTTCCAGAAGCAATCTGGTTTATCTCTGCTCCAGGGACCACTGAGGCTGTCCACACAGCCAAGAAGATCCTGTTCTTAAAGGTGGCTTCCCAGCATTCCTTAAATCACTTCCTGGAATCATCCTTCAAAGAGAGACTTCCTTCTGTATGTCTGATTTCAATTCCTCTGGGGAAATACCGGCTTGTTTTGTTCTCCATTTAAGATCTTTTCACAAAAGATTTAAATAAATTCAAACCACATTACTAAATCAGGAAAGGAAAGCTTGTAAAATATTCATTCATAATCTTAGCAGCCTACATTAATTTTCATTTCTCCATATCCCCTTCCACATTTTAACCATATATGTACAGAGTACAATAATTATAACCCTGATGTCATTTAGTACTGTCCCCTTCTCACTAAAACTCTTCTTCACACACAAGCTGATTCTTGTTTCAAGGTTTCAGAAAGCTCTTCATTCATGTGCTGTCTTTCCTATGAAGATTCTTCCTGGAGTCCTCGTGCATATTTCAGAGGAGACAGGATGTGTTCCTCTGTGGAGTCCACATGTAGAGGGATGTGTCAACTTCCATGTATCATGAAGTAGCTAAGATTAAGCATTATCTCTGGGTATGTCTTTGGGGGTGTTTACAGATGAGATTAGCATCTGAGGCCATGGACCAAGCAAAGCAGATTACATACCCCAAAATGGGTAGACATTCAACCCACCCAGGCCTACATAAAATAAAAAGCAAAGCAAAGAATATTTTTCCTTTTTCCCAGCCTTACTGCTTAAGCAAGAAAATTTCATCTCATCTTCTCTGGTTCCCAGACTGGGATTTATACCATCATCTCCCCCTGTCCTCAGGCCTTCAGACTCATACTACATTATATCACTGGCACTCGGGGTCTCTAGCTTACTGAACAGCAAACTGTGAAACTTCTCAGTCTCGAGAATCCCATAAGCTACTCTTTCTTCATAATAAATTTCTTTGGTGTGTGAATGAGTGGACAGATGGATGGATGGATGGGCAGGCAGGCAGACAAGTGCATCATTTTGGTTGTATGTCCCTGGAGAACTCTACCTAACAGATGCATGTGTCTCTGCTCACTATGGAGATGGAACATGGAGAACCACTTCACCTCTTCTCACTGTAGTTTCTCCCTTAAGCCAGACAACAGTCATCTGCCATAGATGTCTGAGGCTGCATCAAGGTTTTCTTAACTTTGGATCTTTTGCTACCAGATGAGGCCCATTTTCCCTGCTGCCCAATGTGTCTATCCCTAATGTGGTGAGTTTTTAAAGGGGAAGAGTTTACTTGCGAGGCAGCCAATGTAAGTAGGTGGAAGCCACAGGTCTCAAATTTGCCCCCCCCCCCCCACCAAGGATGGGCTTTAGGGAGATGTATGGGACAAAGAAGCGTGTTAGTCTGAGGCATGGGAAGAAGCGATTGGAGACAGGAAAAAGTGAAAAAAAATCAGTTGTCCATGCATGCATAGGATGCAAATTTGAAAAACAGTGGCATTTGTGTCATCTGAAGGTGAAGTTTTCAACCCTCTCATGTCAAATTCACCCACTGAATAGCTGTGCAGGCCCAAGTAAAGGGTTGATGGTCTCAGCCAGTTTGAGGCAGATAAAAGTGGCCTCTGAGTTCCTGAAAAGCTAGTAGGCAAGTGTTACCATTTTGACCCCTAAATCAGAGGTATTTATCTATGACAAAGCTTCTGGGCGTATACAAGGTGTGATGAAAAATATGGTGTGTAACTAAAAACTACAGTAAGAAACAAACTGCCATTAACCCCTGCAAAATACTCTCCCATGCTTTGAACACATACCACCGCTCACCACTTTCTGAAGCAGTTCTGGAAGTCCTTTTTTTGTGAGCAACCTTAATTGTGCCTGTCACGGCTACCTTGATGTACTGAATCAATTCAAAACATTCACCTTTCATGGTCATTTCAACTTTGGGGAAGAGCCAGAAGTCACACAGTGCCAGATCTGAGAGTGATCTGGATGAGGACACTGTCATGTTTTTACGAGACTGCCTTTGTGTTGGGTGGCACTCCACATGAGCATTCACTGTTTTTTTTTTTCTTTAATAACATTTCATAAAGACACTCACAACAGAGTGGGAATATTGAAGTGAGTGGAAGTATTGTGAGAGGGAATTAATGGTAATGCATCTTTTACTGTAATTCATTTTCAAAATTTAGGCATTCACTGTACTTTCAATCACCCCATGTATTGCTTAGCTGGGTGACCTCTAAAATTGGTGATAAAAGCAAAGTGAACCAGAAGATTTTATTTAAGTTTTCCTTCAGTTTCCTTGGTCCTTACCCTTTGGCTCTTATTTGACCTGCATGCAGACCCATAATTTATCTATTTACTTCCCAGAGTGCCCTGACCACGAACCTTAATGGCTGCTCCATCTGTCCTGCAGCTGCAGGACTGTGGGTTGCACCAGACTTCCTGTCCCTTCCTCACCGAGCTTTATGTCAGCACCTGCAGGCTGCACACCAACTGGTTTGCTAAGCTCTGGGTCTGTTTATACATTGACTTCAAGTCATACTGGGCCCCATCTGACACTAATGCCCCCATAGGAGAAAGACTATGTTCAGAACACCCTTTCTCCTTGAAGTTCTTACATTTAGATAGCACATGGGTGGGGCCAGGGGATGGGTTTGCTCTCAGCAGCACTCACTTGCTGTGGCAGAATTGGCCCCATGACCTTCCAATGTGCTTTCAATTTGGGTTAAATAAAAATGAAATATAAATCCCTCTCTGGGCAGATCCTAGAAACTAAAGAATTTTTTTTACAAAGCAGAAAAATTAGTGTCCAAGCCCTTAGAAATAGAAACAAGAAAGGAACACATACCTATATAAAGGAAATGCTGGCCCAGAACCAAAAGTGGATTTCAGTTAATAAGCAGAGGACTACATTGTACCTAGTATCAAACCCTACACACTCCCAAAGTTTCTTACATTTGGCACATGGAAAAAGACTCTCTACTTGCAAGGATTCTTACTGGCATTCCACTGTCTGTGTGTCATTGTGTGTCCTTCTATAAACATCAAGGAATGAGGAATTTCTGGCAGAAGGCCAAGAATAAATGTCAGACATCCTGATGAACAGGAATCATTCCTACCCTCAGTGTTAGACAACACATCTCAGTGCCAACTGCCTACAGTTTTTTGACATCCATACTGAATATTCTCACCAGCCAGGCCTGGAGCCAAGTTCATAGGGAGCTGCCCCACCCTGACTATGTAAGTCCTGCTCCTCCAGAACTAAGGACAAAGAGTCCTGTTCACAGAGGGCACAGGAGCCAGTTCATACCTGCTTGCAAAAGCAGGCTGCTGAATTTCCAGGAAGTTTGAGAGCTATCATCTTGAGAACTTCAAATCAGCCATGGTGTAATTATTTATACCACAGAAATTGGGAAATACTAAAAATTATTGCTAATACTAAACAATGTTTATTGCTTTTGTTACTATATAGTATATTATCGTTAAACATTTGCCAACAAACTACTATTTGTTATTGAATACCTGAGATTTTGTAAAGACTTAGAAATCTGAGTCCAAACGACCAAATTTTTAATTATTCCCAATAAAGAACAGGAAAAACAGAAACAATGTGTCCTAAATTGGTGAGATTAGAAGGATGCTAGAGGTCAGTAGGTGAATGTACTGTGACCGAATCAGGTGACACAAAGATCAGTGCATACAGAGGGAAAGGAGGCCAAGGTCTTTTCTCTGGGTCACTGTTTTGCAGCATCCCACATGAATGCTGCAAAAGCAACAGCCAGAGGGAGTAATTGCTTTCACTCCATCACCCTGGGAGTACATTTTCCCCTCTTAAAGACAAAACATTTGATTTTAACTTTGAATTTCATCAACCTGAGAAATAAGCAGCTTCAAGAACTTCCCCATCATTTTTGAGAAATAGTCATTTCCTGTTTCCCTCAAGATTCCCAGGGAGACAGTGGTCCCTCTGCCAGGTGGGGTAACTGCCTCCAGGACACAGGCAGGGGTAGGTCCTGAGAGTCTCAAGGGGTTAACACCAAAGAGACACCTTGGAGTTCAGGCAGCACCAATCCCCTGAGACCCTGCACACTTGAAGGAGGTAAGGTCTTCAGGCCCCTTCTATGCCAGACGACCTGGCACACTATCTGCGGACTCTGGTGTGGGTCCTGGCGCCTGAAGACAGTTAGTGACCACAGTTTCCTGGAAGCAAACCAGAGTGCCTGCACCTGAGGTCCCTACTTGCACATTATCCCTGAAGGCTCTCAGGAGCTGGGCAGGGAGCACGTCATTGGTCTCATTTCGTAGTTTGCAGCAGAGGAGGTTCACCAACTTATCCAAGTTTATAAGAAAGATAAAGCAAACCTGAGAACTTTGGGAGTTACAGATTTCACTAGGTAGAAAAATAATTGAAAGCTTTTCTAAGAATAACTGTGATGTGTTAATGAGCTAATTAGCACTAGGGCATTGTTTGCCAATAGTTCACATGTGGACAGTACCTGCCTTTGTTACTTAGAAGTTTGTTCGTGACAGTTAATTAAGTAGAGTATTAACTATCCAAAGGGGAAAGTTAGGTGTTACATTATATGGGTGACTTCACAAAAGATTACAGAGTATTCTTTAAGAAAAGCACATCTGAGTTAATTCAGTTTGGAATCATTGATGCCTTTAGTTCTCACTTTTGGAGTCCATGTAAACACAGATCCTAGGTTACTTTAAGCAGGTGTCACCTGTCATGCAATGGCCGCACTTTCAATGCATCCACAATGTCTAGTGGGACTTACTTCACTTCAGTGAAGCTGACCACACGACTTGGATTTATTTTGGCTAAAGGAAAACATCACTGAACTCTGAAGAGTATGGATTGGTTTGCTGCTTCATTCAATTTAGTGTTCAGTGAGTGCTACTGAACACCAGCTTCTCACACTGCAAGGTGCATACAGGTCTCCTGAGGGCCTTGCTGCTAGAATGCAGATTGTGAGACACTAGATCTGGAGCAGCGCCTGAGATGAGCCAGCTTCCAGATGAGTCCTGCCCTGTTGGCCATCAAGGATCTATACAATGGAATAAGAAGAAAAGACGTGGAGAAATCCACATCTGCCTGTCTTTTCCTCTTATGATTAAATGTGTATTATATCACATTACTGAAATAAGTATTATCCATGAATACAGTTAGAGGATGGGTTCGTTGAGTATTGGTAACATGTCTCTGAACATGGGAGCCTTGGGAACCCAACACGTGATTTGTACCTACCTCCCATTTCACTATTTCATCCCATTTACTCTCCTCAGAGACAATCCAGCTTCCATCCATATCTCACCACTAAAATGGTGCTTTCCACAGACAGCCTGCCACAAAACAGCAGAGCTGGTACTGTAGCTCTGTCATGTCAGGGGCTTCCACGGGCAATTCAAAATATGTTTGCCATGTTTGCATGTCCCCTCCAAAACTCATTTTGGAACTTTATCCTTAAATAGATGTTAATGTTATTTGAAGGTGGGGCTTTTGGGGGATAATTGAGATTAGATATGGTTATCAGAGTGGGGCCCTATGATGGGACTGAAGGCTTTATAAGACAGACAGCTGAGCTGATGCAAATTTGCTCTGTCTCACCATACTACATTGCAGCAAGAAAGCCCTCCCTAGGGGGGAGCAGGTGCTGGTACGTGGTCTTGGACTTCCCAGCCTCAACAACTCTAAGATAAATAAACCTCTATTCTTTATAAATTACCTTGTCTCAGGTACTTTGCTGTAGCAACACACAAAGGACAAAGAGATTATTTGGGAAAACCAGATGTCCTTTATTAAGCATCATGCCCATTACCTAGAGTCTAAAGTGTAGCTTCCATAACTACAAGGAATGCTAGCTAATGGATTCAAAGGCTAGGCCAAGAGTCCACAAGCTAAGGTCAAATGCCTGTTCATGTACATAAAGATTTATTCAATCACAGTTGTGCCTCCCCACCTGCTTTTTTTTTTTTTTTAACATAGTACCTGCTATAGCGCAGATAGAGTTGAGTTCATTTCCCCAAGGACTCATGTGTTGCAAGTTTGGTCCCCATAATGGTAACATGAGAAGTGATGAAACCTTGAAAATATGGATCCTCATGGAAGATCTCTGGTCACTAGAGACAGTACCCTCAAAGGGATTAAGGTAGCTCTTGTGGGTAGTTCTTAAGAGATTGACTTGTTATGAGAATGAGCCTGACCCCTCCATCATTCTCTGGATCTTCTTGTGAGACGTGCTCTGTTGTCCACACACATGTTCTCCCCATGATGCCATCTGCTACCTTCAGCAGAGGCCAAATGGATACTACCCAATCTCGAGCTTTCAGCTTCCAAATTCATGAGCTAAATAAATCCCCTTTCTTTCTTAAGTTGCTTTCCCCTGGTACTTCATTATAGTCACAAAAAATAGACTAATATTGTGTCCACAGTTACTCTGGCTCTACAACAGAAGGGTGGAACAGTTTCAAAAGAGAAAAGACTCAGAAAGCTGAAAATATTTACTAAGGGGCCCTTTACAGAAAATGCTAGCTGGCTTTACCTTAGTGGATTAATTGAAGCCATACAGAATAAGAAAGAGTAAAGGAGGACAGACATTAGGGAAAAACTTTTCCCATCTTACATGTTTGACTCTTTCTGGATTTTGATTCTTAGAGTTTATGAGATTTTGCCCATAAAACTCTGTCACTCTCTCATTTTCTGAGCTGTGAGAGAGTCAAATTGTGTATCAAGTGCAACCTTCTCTCATTTCTTGGAAGTTCATAGAAAATGTAATTCTTAAAGCTCTACTATAAGTAAAACTTATCTGGGTAAGATTGAGAGTCAGACTTGCATAAGATCTAAGTATCTTCTATAAATCTTTCAGATCAGTTTTCTTTGGAAGCAATGGATTGTCTGGGGTCAAAAGTAAAATTAATTTGACTCTTAAAAAATTTAAATTTATTCCATCACCTAAACAGCATATCTAGATTTGGCAATATGCCTCCATATCTCAGCCCATAGAGAAAAAATAAAAATGATTTATATCCATAAAACTCAGGCACCTGCAGTGTTACCACCACAGTAAATACACAAAATGTCTAACTCCTGCAGCTGGGTTGTTATGTGAAAGTGAGAAATAAAACCTTCCTCTCTGTTAGAAGTCACTTCTTTTCTCTCATCTGGATAATACCAGCTGGGTCAAAGACTTATTCTAGCACTTGCCTGGAGAATATGATATCTTTCCTTGCCCTTGAATTACCTTAATCCACAAGCTGATCTCCTACATTTTACTCCTTCAGGGTCCTGATGATTTAGCTGGAAGAGCTAGAAAGGATGTGGGCTCGGGCACTGAACTGGAATCCCCTTGTAACCGTCCTCTGATAGCCCATTGCAAGGTTGGGCAGTTCTGAGTCCAAGAATAGCATCTTTGCCTGGGGGAAAAAAAAAGTCTGCCTGTGACTGCCACCATTTTACCTCTTGGCTTCATGATGTTGAACAGGTCTATCCCTTTGCTGGAAGATGTCCCTCATGAAAAGAGGCCTCCCTAAATCAGCTCTTCACTGACCCCAGTATGTACAATTTCGGTGAACTGCTTCTTGGAGAGAGGAGTCCAGACCATATGTAAAATCTCCAGGGAATCCTGATCCCCAGCCAAGCCTTAAATCACATAGTGGAAAACCACACTCACAACTGTGTGATCTTGTGGCAGTGAGATGTAAAAAGAGGTGAGTGCTAGAAAAAGTGCCAATTCTGCATTAAGTCTGGGAGGCAGAGTCACAAATGTGCAGATAATAGTTCACATCTACAAGTCAAAAATCACTGCTGGTTGAGGAGCAAGAGGTGCCAAGAGTTGCATATCATGTTCATTCTGTGGGAAGAATAAGTAATATTACAGAATGCTTCCCAAGTACTGATGTCAAATAAACACACAAAGATTGCACACTCATAAGAAAATGTATCAATGTTGCTTTGTTTCTCAATGTGCATGTCGTCATTATAGGGAGACTACTCTGCCACTTTTACTTGGGAGGACGAAGCCTGGAGATGTTGGTAATGTGGGTGGAGAAGGACAAAGAGCTAGAGTGTCCTGTGTTTGGAAAAACACCAGTATCAATCCACTGGAAGGTGCTTATACACCAAGGAGAACCTAGCCTGCAGTCTCCTCCAGACAATCTGGAAAATACCCGTTCCTAGAAAAGCAGCAGACTGGTACTGTGGTAGGAACCAATTAATTACGAACATTCAGACCCAGGAGAGAAAAAAAATAATTTTAGTAAATTATTTACTAAATTTTAATAAATTATTAAGCCTACAGAAATAATAATTACTTAATAATCTCCAGGACAAAATTAAACTCCTGTGGTTCTTTCCTACTGAAATTACTAAACATCTTAATATGCTCACACTTTGATAAACTTCTTAGCTCACTTGACAATAGATAAAGAAAAAACCTGAAAGTCATAGTTGCCCTCAAAAAAAGAACACAAGTATCTCCATCTTGCTGTCATAAGGCTAAGTGACCAGGGTTGAGGCACAGTGACACACGCCACCGAGCTCAGAGTACACAGGCAGCAAACAGCTCAGTCATTTGAAAGGTGTCTAAGTTAGCTCAGATTTCAGTAACAAAACACCACAGACCAGAGGCATGAACAAAAGGCACTTACTTTCTCAGTTGTGGAGGTTGAAGTCTCAGAGCAACATCCAGCAGGACTCAGTGTCTCCCGAGGGCTCTGTTCCTGGCTTGTGCACAGCTGCCCTCCTACACTGTGGTCCCAGGGCCTTTCCTTTCCCCCCCTGCGGAGACTAAACCAGTGAGTGGGAGCTCACACTTGGGGATGGGGAAAGTCAGTGTTTTCAGACTGATAAAAAAAGACTGAGAAACAAATCTGTAAACTCCTGTCTGAGATAAAGCTAGAGTTTCTTAAACAGGAATTAACTGACATTTCTATATCATTCCCAGTACTTCCACAGAATGGGAACTCCAGGACACCATGCTAAGGCTTGACTCTGAAAGGCCAGAGGCAGGCAAGAGCAAATTCACAAAATTTAGATATGAAAATAAAGAGAAAATAAACACCAATCCTCTTGAAGATGCTCTTCCAGGCATCTTGGATGAAGCTGTCATTTGTTATTCCAACCAGTCCTTCTAACCATGTTGAGAGTGGAGCTTAGTAGATTGACTTCCATCCTCTTTGTTTAATATATGCATTTTAGTGCTATAAATTTCCCTTTAAGGAAGAATTAAACTGCATCCCTTAAATTTTGATCTATGATCCAGTTAAAAATATTTCTAAATTTTTCATTGTGTTTTTTCTTTCATATATGCATGATTTGTGAGCATACTCTTGATTTCCAGATATAAGAATTGTTTAATACTTTTCTGTTGTCACTGATTTTTTTTTGTTCAATTATACTGGATTTGAAAACATATTTTGTAAAATCTTTTTTAAATTTTTAATTTTATTTAAAAGAGAATAAAACAAAAAGGAACAGAACAAAGCAAATCAGAACAGAACAATGCAAGCAACACAAAACTTCACAACAAGATAACAGGAAATCAACAGTGGCTACCATGATGTCTCTTGTTTTGTTTGAAATAGTTGTCCATACCTTCACACACAATACAATCAAACAAAATGAAATACCATAAAACCAATCAAAACAAAAGAATGAAAGCATTATGGGACTTCAAAACAAGACAACAGGAAATTAACAATGGCTACCATAATGTCTTTTGTTCTCTTCAAAATAGCTGTCCATACCCTCATATGCAATGAAGTAAAATAATAGAAAACAGATTTAAACCAATCAAAACGAAAGAATAAAAGCATTATATGACTTTAAAACCAGATAACAGAAAATGAACAGTGGTTACTATAATGTCTCATTTTCTTCAAAATAGCTGTTCATACCATCACACATAATAAAATCAAACAAAACAAAACAATAAAACCAATTAAACAAAAGAATGAAAGCATTATGACTTCAAAACAAGATAACAGGAAACCAACCATGATTACCATAATACATCCTATTACATTCAAAATAGCTGCCCATATCATCAGACACAGGAAAATCTAACAAAACAAGACAGAACAGAACCAAACCTAACAAAGTTGTGAAAACATTAAAAGAGTTCAAGACAAGACAATAAGAAATTAACATTGGCTACCACCTTCTCCTCCTAGGTGTTTCCTCCCCTATCACTTTTATAATATCTATTGTGTATCTGGATCCCACTAAGTCCTATTTTTTATGCTAGTGTTCACCTGTATGTGTTCAAACTGTTTTGCCTATGAACATGACTTCCAGTTGCATCCATTTACCTACAGCAACCTTGAGATTATTCTACTTTATAGCTGGGTAGCTTTCCATTGTATGAAAATACCATATCTTTCTTATCCATTCTGTGGTTGATAGGCAAGTTACCCTTGCTTTTTTCTGGTCTCCTGTCACATGGAACAATTATTTTCTCCCTTTTGATTTTCAGTCTATGAATTTCCTTTCCAGTTAAATGTGTTTCTTGTATACAGTATATTGATGGATCTTGTTTCTTGATCACTCTCCCTGTGTTTCCTTTTATTGCTGAATTGAGGCCATCTACATTAATGATTACAACCAGCACACATTAGTTTCTCTCTGCCATGCTATCTTCCTGCTGTTGGCCTTCCACCTTTCCCCTTCATTCAATTGCCTGTCCTGTTTAGTGATCCTCCTCTGCTGCTGTTCCTGGAACCATGGTCATCTTTACCTCTCTCTAGAATATCCTTCAGCACTCTCTGTAGTGTTGGTTTGGTGGTCATGAATTCCTTCAGTTGTTCTTTATCACGGAAATATCTTATTTTTCCATCAATTTTGAAAGATAGTTTTGCAGGGTACATCAATCTGGGTTGGAAGTTGTTTTCTTTCAGGACTTGAAACACTTCACTCCAAACTTTTCTTGACTTTATGGTTTGTGTTGACAAGTCTGCTGTGATTCTGATTGGTTCTCCTTTATAGGAAAATCTTTTATAGGATCTGTTTCTTTTTTCTAACAGTCTTTAATATTCTGTTCTTGTGCTGAATTTCTGGGATCTTGATTATTATATGTCTGGGTGTAGATTTACTTTGGTTATGGCTAATTGGAGTTCTATATGCCTTGCTTATCTGTATACCAGATCCTTTCCCCATGTTTGGGAAGTTTTCTGCTATTACTTCTATAAATAGCCTTTCTATTTCATTTGTGTTGACTCCTGACTCTTCATTGATACCTATCACTCTTAAATTATCTCTCTTTGCAACATCTTGCGGTTGGTGAATTGTTATTTCCTGGTTCCTTGTTATTTTTAAAAGAACTTTCTTCTCATGATCACTATCTGCAATCCTGTTTTCAAGGTCTGAAAGTCTATCTTCAGCCTCTTTCAAGCATTTTCAATCAACTTTTTAATTTCCTGGATATATTTTTGAATCTGTTTCATACATTGTAATTCCTTTCTATATTCATTCAAGGTTTTCATAATTTTCCTATGCTGCTTTTTTTATCTATGTCTTCTTTAGATATGCTGAGCAATTCTTTCATTATGTTTTTCATTTCTTCTTTTACCCGAGACACTATTTCTAATCTGATTACTTTTACAGTCTCATGAAGTTGTTTCTTTACTTCAGTTGTTATCCTGTCAGAGGTTTCAGATGTGCGACTTCCATTTTCTTTCATGACTGTATCTCCCAGGCTTGTTCTGTGTGAGCTGGAGGTCTGAGATTGCCTTTTGCTCTTTCATCTTGACATTCTCCTAGGTTCCTCCCAACAAGCTGCTTGTCAGGTCCCAGGCACTTCCCACATTGGCTGCTCTCTGTGGTGTAGGAGAATAGAACAGGCACCTGTGTTCCTCCAATCCCGGGTTTATAGGGAGGTAGCAAGGTGTGGGGTGGGCTTCTTCAGACCTATGCAGACACACTGGGGCTTCCCTGATGGCCAGGGGTGTGTGGTGGTGGTGCTGCTTCTCTCAGCCTGTGTGTCTAACTGGGACTCCTGCGATGGTGGCAGGCACACAGGGGTGTGTTTGATTCTCCTGGCGGGTGATGGCTGCCCGAAGGAAGCGAGGGCCTCCAATGGTGGCCTGTAGGTGGGATGCATGGGGCTTACCTGGTTGAGTGTCCCTGTTCCCACTGGCTGCCTGCAGGAAGGAGCCTTCTGGTGGTGGTCGCCAGCAGGTGGAGGTGGATCTGCTGGCTCTCTGCCCGCACTGGCTGCCCACAGGAAGGAGCTTTTTGGTGGCGGCAGTTGGCAGGCAGAGGTAGATCTGCTGGTTCTCTCTGCCCCCATATTTTATAAAATCTCAATCTTCAAAAATGCAATGAGATTTCTTTCAATGCCCAAGACGTAGTTTTAACAAACAGGAACTTTTATGTTCAAAACTGAAAATGTACTCTAAATCATTCATATGTCAAAAAAAAATAATCAGTGAAATGGAATTTTATAAGCCTGAATTACAATAAAAATATTGTATATTTAAACTGTTGTGTGACATTCAGGTTGTACTTAACAATGTAGAGATTTAAATAAACTTATCAATAGTATAACAAGAAAAAATTTCAACTCAAAGAACTGGAAAAGGAATAAGAATGCCCTTTAAAAAGTAGATGCAAGTAAACAAAGTAAGTGTAGAAAATATCAAAATAGAAAGCAAAGGAGCAAAAGGGAAGATAAACAATTCAAGAACTAGTTCATTAAAACTAGAAAAGTCTCTCTCTATAATGTAGGAAAAAATAGAAGTGGCACAAATAATAATACCAGGAGAAAGGAGACAAGTCAATAAGGCTACAGAAACTTTTAAAAGCCATAAGAAGTATCTATAGAATATTTGATATAAGTAAATCTGAAAGCTGACATAAGATGGGAATTTTCTAAAGAAAAGAAATAACAAAATTGACTCAAGAATAGTAAGAAAGACTGGCAAAATCAATAGCATTGTGGTATAGATCTAAAATGTTTCCCAAAATTCTCACATCCAAAGGTGGGGTCTGATTGAAAGGGGAGGTCACTGTGATGTGACTTAGAAGGGTGTGTTCATGGCCCTGTCTCCTCCCTTTTCTCTCTGCTTCTTGGTCACCATTCAGTGAACAGCTTTCTCTTGCCATCTCATTCTCCCACCTTGCCATTCTGCCATGCTTTTTCTGTGTTGGAACCAGTCAACTGTGGACTGAACCTGCTGAAACTCTGAGCCAAAATAAAACTGTCCTCCTTTAAATTTTATGTAATGGTTGATACACTGTGTCGACGTAATAAGTTTAGAAGTTTAAGTGATTCAGCAGGGGTTCAGGGTCCTCACTTTATAAACATCCTGAGCCTGTGCAAAAGGAGGGCAGGGATATAGTGTGAGTGCTACATCCACCTGAGGGGGGTACTCTGCATACACTATAAGGGAGGAAAAGAGGCTTGTTCTCCCCCTTTCTTCTCTGGTTGCTTTTGCTGTCTTCTGCCACCATGAATGGTTGCCACCCTGCAATGCCACCCTGCCGTGAAGCCAGCTGATAACCAACTGAAACCCCCACAAACTGTGAGTTAAATAAACTTTCCCTTCCTTAATTTTGTGTGTTGGGTATTTCGTCTCAGCAATGAGAGAAAAGTAACCAAGAAAAAGAAGAGAAAAGTAACCAAGACATTGCAGGTGTTGCATATTTTGTCTCAGCAATGGAAAAGTGACTAATTAAATAGTTATGAAATAAATTGAATTCATAATCATAAATCTATTCATATTCCTAAATCCTTTAAAGAAAAAAAGACCTAAGGCCCATATTATTTTATTATTAAGTCTGCCCACCTTGAAGAAACAAAGTGAATCTTATAAAAACTATATCAGATACTAGAAAAACACATATGCATATTATCTTGATCCAAAATAGTTTCATAAATTAGAATTAAAGGCTCTTCTCATATCCAAGTAGAAGTACAAAAATCCTAAGCAAAATACAAGGAAAATGAAAATTTACAAATGCCTATATTATTTAAAAAGATTATGATCAGATTTAATTCATTAGTTTATTTCTAGTAATGCAAGGATAGTACAATACCAGAAAATACATTAATACAATAAATTATCTTTAACACTGAAAGGTAAAAAAAATCCTATGATAAAAAATCACTCAACACTCATTCATGACAAAATAAAATCCTTTACAAATTGGAAATAGAAGAAAACATTAATCTAACACTAGGTACATACCATAAACGTACTCATCTTCTAGGGTTGTTGCAACAAATGATCATGAAGAACACAGATTTGTCATTTCATAGTTCTGTGGGGGAAAATTTCAAATTAAGATGTCAACATGTCTAGGATCTCTCTGAAGGAACTAGAGAAGGAGCTCTTCCTGCCCCTTCCTAGCAATCTTTGGTTTGCAGAAGCATCACTCTGATCTCTCCCTCCATAGTACATGGCATTCTCCCATGTCTGTGTGTGTTTATCTGAGCTTCCCTCTTAAAAGGACAAAAGCCATTGACTTAGGGACCACCTTAATCCAGTATGACCTGATCAAAGATTGATCATATCTACAAAGACCATATTTTCAAAGAAGGTTACACTCACAGGTATTAGGTATTAAGGCTTTAATTTATATTTTGGAGGGACAGAATTTAATCCACAGCAAAAATTTTTAAAATCTATAGCAAACATATTCAGCAGTAATCCATTATAAACATTTCCATTAAAGTCAGGAATAGCACAATGGTCCCATTATCATTTCTGTTAAGCCCTATTGTCTTAGGTCCTCACTAATATAATAAGGCATCCTCATAAAGCATTCTTAAGAGAGACAAAGGAAAACAACTGCCAGTGAAGAGAAAACTAACCTGGTAGTCAGATGTTAAGACTATCTAAATAGAGAATAAAAGAATCTATCTCTACTCAAATGTATATAATAAGAGAATTCAATAGTATCTTGGATACAAGATCAACACAGAACAAATCAATATAATTCTGATACTCAAATAACAACTTAGAAAATAGTCATCCACAAAAGAAGGATCCCATACAAAACAGTCATGAAAATAATATGGTTCTCAGTAGGGCTTGAAGGAGGGACCTAACAAACTACGTATAAAACTAACTGGAAGCAAAATTATGGTACTTCACTGGCAAAAATAAAACTTCTAATTAATAAAGGAATATACCATGTTTATTGAGGGGAATATTAAATACTTTATAGATAGCAGTTCCACCCAAGGAATCCAATAAGAATCACAATAGACTTTTCCATAGAATTTTTTTTTTTTTTTTTTTTTTTTTTGCAGCACCTGGGATGGAACTCACGACCTCGTGCCTGCCTGACAGGCGTGTAAGTTACTGAGCCAAACTCATGGCCCTGGTTTTTTTGAGGCAGGGTCGCACTGTGTAGCTCAGGCCGGCCTTGTGCTCGCGTTGTAGCCCAAGCCGGCCTCAAACTCACAACGCTCCTCCTACCTCAGCCTCCCGAGTGCTGGGATTAAAGGCGTGCGCCACCACGCCCGGCTTCCATAGAATTTGACAAGTTGGTTCTAAAACTTGTGAAAAAATATAAATGACCAGTATACTTGACATTGTTACAAAAAAGTAGTTGGGAAGATTTATATTATAGATACAAGACTTAGAAAATTACAGTAATAGAAAATTATAGTAATTAAGACAGTACAACATTAACATGTAGAAAGAAAATTAGACTGACAAAACACCTTAGATTAAGTGCAAAAACATTGTGGTGTACGATAGCCGTGATTTTACCATTCAATGGGGGCACACTCAACTAATCTATGGAAGTTGGGGTAACTAGTTGTCCAAATGGAACTCTTTACCATTCACAAAAATCAATGTCAGAAAAATAAAATTTTTAAACTTTTCAGAAAAAAATGTTAATACACGTTTGCAGTACATAATGATCACATTCCTCCTGGGGAGTTGGTACATGCTCATGACACATCTTAATTTTTTTCATCCCATTCTCCACTCCTCCCTCCTCCTTCCCTTCCTCTTTTGGACTCATTCCCTTTTACAAAAGATTTGTCTCCCTATCTCCTATTATCTATCCTAAATTTGACATTATGTCATTAGTAGTAAAGAAAACATGCCAAAAATAAGGAAAATATTAATACCTTTTACATTAAAATTGAAAAATAGTTCAACTAATAACATAAAATGGATAGACTCTGCACTGAATGAAGATATTTACAACACAAAAATAGAGACTTAATAAAAAGAGTATATAGAGAATTTCTTAATATCGATTAGTAATTAGAAAAAAGTCTTTAAAAGTTGGAATAAATTAAAGCAATGAAATAATCTACAGCAGTTCAAATGAACCAGCTAGAGCTCCATCTAGCAACATGAATAAATTTCAAAAGCATAATGTTGAGTGAAAAAAAGGTAAAGTCATGCAATACAGCATATAATTTTATAACAAGTAATAATATATGTTATTGATAGGTACACTTCTATAATTATGGCACAATAAATACTTAAATTATAAACCCAACATGAAATATTGCAGCTACCTCCAATGTGAGGGAGAGGTGAACAAGGGTTTTGGATGTGTTTAATGTGTTTTGGTTTCACATGTACACATATGTTCTATTTTATGTATTGACTCAAATAAGTAATGAATTTGGTGTGAGTTTTTCTTTTTAGTTGATGGCCTCCTTGACAGTTCTTTAGGATTCTATTACTGACAAAATAAAACATACATTGTCATTTTTTAAGCTATCTCCTATGAGACTGGTAATCAATGGAAAGATTTATAATACCTATGTTGGGTGTTCAGACTCTTACTGGTAGTATAAATTGGTACAAACTTCCTCAGAAGAAATCTGGTGATGTACAAAAAGGAAATTATACAAACCATTATTAATTTCATTTCTAGAAGTCTGTCATGAGGAATAATAAATACAGAAATGTATGTGTTGTACTATTTACTGCAGCACTATCTTAAAAGGAACAAAAAGGGGCTTCTAATCACTAGACAATGGTTTCAGCACTAAAAGCCGAAAAGTGTTTCTAGCTTTATAAATACAATACCTTCATACTGTGGACTACACGCAGTCTTCACATAGGAACCTGTGGCTATACGGATATGGAAAATGACCCTGACATGCTAAGTGAGGAAAGATTATGAACTAGTGAATATAATACTGCATTCACTATGTTTCTCCCAGTTGCAAGGAAGATGAACTGATTCTGGCTAGCATAAACAGAAAGATAAAAAAAGGGTGGGGAAGAAACAGCAAGCCCAGGCAACTCTGGAAAGATACTGCACTATTTGATGTTCATGGAACAGAAGAAAGAGCGCAACAATAAGAATAAAGAAAGGGAAGAAACCAGCAAAACTGCGGAAACCTCAGGAAAAATGCCAGTATTTTATGGAGGAGGAATTGGTCTAAACTGAAATAGACTAGGTCATATTTTACTCTACAACCGATGAGCAATAGCTCATCAAATAACATAAATATGGCTGTGAAAACTTCCCTTTGATTATTAGGGTGTTCCTGGAGTAAGAAAAAGTGCACCTACTAGAGAGGTGTCTAACAACAGTGTGGTCCCATCTTTGTAATATGACGTGTGCAGGTGCGTATGTACAGGTCATATGGTGATGGAATGATGAATGATCTCACCTTCTTTTACAATTTTGTCTGCCTTTTCTTTTTTCAGTGAATATGTATTGCTTTCATAATTTTCTAAAAAGCAATTTCCCTTTGAGGAAAAATTGTCACTTTAGAATTTGCTTAGGTGTTTATGTGGCCTGTCACAAAGAAAGTGCAAAACTTGATGTGCGGGCTGCTGCCAGTGTGGGGCCAGCCACACCCAAGCCTCTCTCTATGAGTCAACGCCATCTCCAGACTGTGGAGGGAGAGAACCAGACCTCGCCAAGAAGTGATCCTGGCAGGGAAACCATATCATTTTCATTGTTTACTTGCATTGGGTTTTATTCTCTTTTGTTTTGTTTGATTATGTTAAATCTGATGACATGAGCAGCTATTGAAAGATAGCAAGACATATTATGGTAGCCATTTTGGATTTACTATTGGCTAGTTTTGAAGTCCTTTACTGCATTCATTGTTTTGTCTTTATTGTTTCTATTCTGTTCTGTTCTGTTCGAATTTTACTATGTACAAAGATATCTGCAAGAATTCTGAAGACAACAAAAGGCATCATGGTAACTATTGTTGATTTCATAAGGCTTTCAAGTCCTGTAACATTATACTGGTTTATTTTGATTGGTTTTATTCAGTTTTATTTTCTTTGGTTTTATCCTCTTTAAAACAAAAAACATATAAAAAATAATAAAAAAATAAACAAACAAACAAAAGAAGGTGCAAAACTTTCATCAAACACACTCAAGAAAAAGGAGTAGCCCCAGCCCCACCTCTTACTTTGGCTGGCTTCTCTCCTCCCCTCCTTACCTCTCACTTAGATGTATTCCCTGACACAAGGACAAAAAAAAGATTATCCTTTAGGGTGTTCAATAAAAGTAAGGACATCAGGCTCAAATCTTCCCAAGAGGAAAAAAAAAATCAGTTATCAGCTGCCAGCTTTGAAATCATCTGGGAATTTCATGCTTTGCAAAATCAAGAATCTTTGAGTCCAGGTCTTTCTCTGCTAAACTGCTGAATCAATCTCTCTCTCTCCTCCCCCCTCTCTCTGTCTGCCTGTCTTCTCTCCCCACCACATTTTAACGTGTACAATTTTCAGGAGGAAAAACACATAGCTCCTCTTTTTAAATACTCTAAGCACCTCCTGTTTGTCTTTTGCCAGCTCTGCACATTTTCCATGCTTCCCACAAAAGAATATTTGTTTGACAATCATTAACCACTCTCTCTGTAAGACAGACCGATTACACAGGCTGTGGCGTGACAGTGTGCTAGTTTTCAACCTTGGTTCTTCCTATCTGAGTGTCTCCACACAGCCCTGTGACTGTCTGAATCTTTCTTTCCTGATTCGTAAACTGTGAGCCCGATACCTCACAGGGCTGTTGAAGAGTAAGAGAGGTAATAGGGAATGACAGGTTTTATCTCTGCACATGGACCCTCTAGGTTATTAGCAAATTAAGGAAAGGAATTGTAGCTTCCCCGTCTTTGCTAGCACAGAGCACGGAGGTGACAGCTGTGAGAAGGAAAAGGAAGGGGAGGAGAGACATAATAATACCACCTGCTCAGCTATGCCAGGCACTACACTAAACGAAAACTTTCTTCAGATCCTTTACTTGTCTGCATCTCCAATGCTGCCTAAATAGTGCATTAGAAATTGTTACACCCATGTGAAAGCATGTGACTAGAGTTCCAGTTTCTTGGGAGGCTGAGGCAGAAGAATTGGAAGTTTAAGGCCAGCCTCAGTAACTCAGCAAGAATCTCCCTCAAAATAAAATAGAGGGCTAGAGATGTAGCTCAGTGGTAGAGCACTTGCCTGGTACACAAGGCCCTGGGTTCAGTTCAGTGCCCAATGAGGAGAGAAAAAGAGAGATCAAAGGCAAACTCAGCACCCAGAGGGTGCTGGTAGCACCTTTACTTTCCTCCAGGGAACAGCAAATAGAAAAGCACTGCTTTGCATATCTGATGAGCTCCTTTCTGTAATTCCAGAATGTTCTCAGACTGTTCAAAGCTGTTGTGTCAGAATACAGATCATGACTACTATTCCAGGACAATGGCTACTTTTACTGATGATAAAAGCAAAACAAAAATAAAAAGTGGAAAAAGGTGATCAAAATTTTGTGGTTTACTTTGTGGAGAAGAAACTCACTTGATAAGAAAATGAAGGAAACCATGTAGAAGTAAGTGCTGCTAAATAAGTTTAGGATGTAGAGTGCCAGCGGGTACAACTCCTGCTAGAATGATTCACATCCCATCCATCAGGATGTCACAGACCAAACCCCAACCAGGCAGCTCCCTCACAGATCTCTGTGTCCATGTCACACTGAATGTAAGTAGCCCCAGTCCCCTGGTCTCACACCCAGAAAAAACACCCAAAGCATCATCTTTCAAAAGAAGTACAAAGGCTCAGGGATACAGCTCAGTGGCACGGTGCCTGGCTGGCAAGCACGAGGTCCTGAGTTTGATTCCTGTTAAAAAAAAAAAAAAAAAAGGACAAAAACCCTACATCACACACCAGCCACGGGTTCTGAGTGCTTCTGAGAAGAGCGCTGTGTTCCATCCCACACCACGACTGGGACAAGCCAGCAGGCACGAAGGACTATGTGCTGGACTGGGGCTCGCCTCAGACCCAGAACTTAAGGGCCGGCCAAACAACTCAGCCAGCAAGATAAGTGATAATCTGATGCTGTATTCTTAAAACTCAAAAATGAATCCCAAAAAATCCATGAGGCGCAAAATGCCAATATCTTCAGTAAAGATAGGATCGATGGTATTGATTTTCCTTTTGCTTCAGGTTCCAATATGGTTCAATACGGCACTATCTCTGATCCTGTCTTCTTTTAAAATGCAAGCATTTTGTTCATTATAGATGTTTTGTATTAATTTTGTATTTGGTGAGTATCACTGTAAAATATTACTTATCTGGGTTTCTAAATGCCAGGCGCCCGATCCGTTAAATGTGTCCCTTTGCTGCTCTCTCTTTCCTAGTCCCTCCCAGCAGTCCCTCCTCTCTCTCGCTGGTCTTCTTCCCTCATTCATATTTCCTTCTGGACTTTTCTCCTCTCCTTGTATCTGTGCAGAGTGACACCACCCAGAACCTGGCCTGTCTGGGTGGCCCTGGCCATGCTCTCTCTGCTCTGACCTGCCTGGGCTCGTCACTTATCATCTTTTGGTCTAGTTTCCTCTTGCTCTATTCCCATGTCACCTGGCACCGCCTAGCCTGTGACCCCACACCACCTTTAGCATGAGGCCTGACAGCGGTTGTGCCAACTGTTTTTTCCTGTTCTGGAGGAACAGATTCCTCGTGATCCCCTGGCTGTAATCTCATCAGGCTGGAATCACTCCCATTTGTCTAAAACAAAAGTCGTTTGTTTTCCAAACTTCAGGCAGGAGTTGCCACAGATTGCATCCATTGGTCTCCTCTAAGAGGACTGTGGTTACTTCATCAGCAGCCTTTGCTTTGTCACTGAGACATCCCTAAGCAGCAGGGCAGCAGCTGAGGAGCTCACAGGGCTGCAGGCCAGGAGGGACTCTGCTCTTGCTGAACGCTCCTCCTCACCTGCAGGGGGAGCCCCAGAGCCGGAACAAAACTGAACAGGATGCTGAAGGCACTGAGCAGCCTGTAAAGCCTGCAAAAGCTAGGAAGGCACAAGCAACAAGCAAGAACCCTGGCTGGGACTGACCCGCCTCCTGGTGGCAGCCCTGGTGCTGTCATGAGACGCCTCCCAACGTTTGGTGCAGCCAGGGGAGCTCTGGATGCCGTATGAGTGTACTTGGGGTTATTCAACCTTGGGATATTGGCATGGCTAGTATCTAATATCTGTGATTAATAATAACTGATCTGGCTATTTCAGAAGCTGGCTAAGACAATAAAATGAGTTAATTATTGTGAAAGTGTTTGAAAACTCTACAGAACCAAACAAACATAATATACATTATCTGATAGTTATATAAGCCAAAATAGGCACTTTTCAAGCTGAAACACCAAGACAAGGAATGGTCCCCTTGTGATGAGAAGAGTGGCATGGCCCTCACCTTGAGAGGTCTCTGTCATGGCAGCAGGGACACTGCAGGAAGCACGAGGAGCCAGGGTTCAGCCCACTGGTGGCTGACATACTGTGCTTGGACCACATTTTCACTGCAGGCTGAGTAGACAGAGAGCTAAGTGTCACAGCCCAGACACTGTGGAGGAGCCCTGGGGTGCTATCCTGAGCATAGCCATAGCCACAAGCAGCATAGTTCAGCAGAGCCAGCATCTCCCCCCACTTATCCCTGAGGAAAAAGAGAAGAAGACCAGCGTACCCTGCCCAGAGAACAAAAGGCTTGGTGAGTAGTGGTTGTATGGAGCCCAAGATGACCAGAAAGTCATACAGAGCATGTGATAGGGTACCAGGAGCATCTGGGGGGTTTTTTTGGCTACCAAGACGTTCAGTCCCCTTCCTTTATTTGCAGCACACCCCTTGTGCTTCTAGATTGAAAGAAGAGCCTTCCTCCCACTAGAGAAAAACCAAGTAGTCTTTTCCCAGCTTCTGTTGCAGCAAGGCCCAATCAAGAGGCTGAGACCCTTGTAACCCGGATTTGAGTAAAGCCTTAGGACACACTCAAAGAAGAGGCAGGCCGTCCTCTGGCAGTGTGGCAGCAGCCGTAGCAACAACTTTGAAAGACGTCCAGAGCCCTGGTCCAGCAGCAGAACTAGTACCAACAGAGGTATCCAGTGTCCAGGCATAGCAAAAGCACTTGCTAAAGGTTTGCCAGGCAGTTTTTTAATATGATTTGGGTTGTGGTCTGATAGCCTCTTGTTCTTGCCCAATTTCCAGACCTAGCATTATAACCTTGTTCTAAGCTGCATACTTGTATAGTCCCAAAATTCACATGCAAAGCCTAACCCCAAAATAATGATATTTGGAGGTAGGGACCCCAGGAGGTAATTAGATTTGGGTTAGAATATGAAAGTGTCCAATGAGGCGAATATGGCTGATCCTCTCCAAAACTCATGTTGAAATTTAATCTCCATTATGAGGTTTTAAGAGGGTTTCTTCACCTACCTAATTCTGTTTAATAAATCTGCTTGATATTCACATAAACAAAGGAAATGCCTGTTGCTTTTGTGCAGAATTCTGGATGATACACCGAGTCAAAGTAGCACACCAGACCCACACCATGCATCCTGACACCTGGCTTACAAACACCTCCTCAGGCGTGGCCCTGACTTGAAGCCCTGGCACAAGGAGCACACCCAACCACTCCAGGCACAATGTCAGAGTGGAACAAAATAACACATACCTTGTTCATGTCAGAAGTGTTGATTTTTAAATTGCAGATTATTGGTTTTGATTTTTTTGTGGTTTTGATGACCTTTATCTTAATAAAATAATTCTCTAGTGTGATGACTTTGGCCATAACCTGGATCACTTTTTTTTTTTTTTTTTTTTTTTTTTGGCACGGGACATTGAACTCACAACCTCTCGCCTGTCAGACAGGCGCTTAAGTCACTGAGCCAAACTCCCAGCCCTGGTTTTTTGAGGTAGGGTCGCACTGTGTAGCTCAGGCCGCTCTTGCGCTCGTGTTGTAGCCCAAGCCTTGAACTCACAACGCTCCGCCCACCTCAGCCTCCCAAGTGCTGGGATTAAAGGCGTGCGCCACCACGCCCGGCTCTGGATCACTTTTAAGTTAAAATGTGTTCCTGGTACACATTAGCTTACAGCAAAAAAATGAGGATTTGGCTTGCTAATTCAGAAGGGTGCCAAACTCTGTGTTAGAAAAATGCTGAAAACTTCATGCCATTTAACAGAAGGAAAGATCAGCAGAAAGGACCTGGCTGCAAGTCAACTAGTTCTCAGTGCCAGCTTGATGGCTATGCTAGTCCTGGTGACACACTGTGGTTCAGGTGGACATTCCTTGGGCCCCCTGAGAAAAGAGGCATGTGTGTCACCTCTCAATCCCTCTTCACAGTGTGGGTGGACAAAAATGGTAGTTTTCCTTTTGAGATAACAGTATAGAAAGCTTGCACAGTCACAGAATCCTGAATCTGGAGACAGCAGAGGGGGGTAAATACTTAGCAACAAGCTCTCAAGGGAAAAATAAAAATGATTATATTTACAGATGGAACAGCCCTAATCCAAACTCCAAAATCTGAAACATTCCAAATTCTGAAACTTGTTGAGTGCAACCTGACACTAAGTAGAAAATTCCATGCCTGATGTCACAGTGAAAGCACAGGTGAACTAAAGATGGTATAAAATTACGTTCAGCTTATGTGGACACGTGAAATATAAATGAATTTTGTGTTCAGACTTAGGTTCCATTTCCAAGGTAGTGCATTATATATATATCAGATATTCCATAATATGAAAAAATCTAAAATCTGAGAGACTTTTGGTTCCAAACATTTCAAATAAAGAACATTCAACATATATACAGATACATAGGAGTATTTTAAATTTAGTAGTATAAAGGATAAGTTTACAATTTACAGATAATAATAAAATATACAATAGCCTTTCCTGGAGATCCCATATAATTCATTGATTCTCTCAGGATGCTTTTAATTTTTGTTATTCTTATATCTATGGTTAAGCTTATTGAATGTAAGTATGACTTGACAAATAGAGTTGTAATGTAGTCTGAATTCTTCTCCCAATAAACATCATCATTACACATAATGAAATCCACTGATAAGCTGACTCTCATGCAAGTGATGTTCATTAACTGAATTCTCAGTCATAACAGACTTTTAAATTTAGTCTATAATACTAACACTCTCCCTTTAAATTTCTTAAGTTTAGACAATCAACAAAACAATAAATCAAGCACTAGTTTGTAGCATTTGCAAACTCTGGAGTGTAAATTCTTCTGACTTGGCCAAGTTTGTGTTACCCACAATAGATCACCAGCCACGGAGTTAAGAAAAATGCATCATGCACACAGTTGTATCATGCTTTCACCATAGAGATACAACAGGTGCTTTAAAAAAGAAAGGTAAAAAGCATAGATAAACTTGTAATTCCAGCACTCAGGAGGCTGAAGCAGGAGAATTGCCATGAGTTTGAGGCCAGTCTGGGCTACATAGTGAGTTCAAGGCCAGTTTGAACTACATAGTAAGACTGTCTGCAAAAAAAAAAAAGCATAGATATATAGTAAAACTAAGGAGGCAGTGATGCATTTTGAGTATATGTTATTTTATGCTTTTAATGAAAATATTTAACTGAATTCATGTAATTTTTAATGGCTATATGTAACAACTGGCTTACAAAATTCCAAAAACTTATCAACTATATTGGTCAAATTTTTGTAGCTGTGACCAAATAGTTGAGAAAATAATTCAGTGTAAGAAATATTTACTGTGGCTCACAGTTTCAGAGGTTTCAGTCCATGGTCAGCTAGCACCAAAGTAAAAACAGCATGGCAGAAGGATGTGATGGAAAAAAGCTGCTAAACTTACAGCAAACTGGAAGCAGATAGAGTGAAAGAGCTAGAGAAGAAAGGGAAAGGGGCCAGACCTAGTCATGCCTCCATGACACACCCAGACACACCCAAAAATGAGCTTTACAAATCTCCTAGGCATCTCCCAAGCCTATCGAGTGGACAATCAAAATGAAGCATCACATGAACTTTCACATGCTGGTCTGAGTCTCATACCAGTGGACAGAGAAGACCTGGGCATCTGCTTCTTCATGTGTATGAAATATTTGGAGATGGGAGGTAGGACTGGCAAATATTTGGTTCCGGCATCCAATTGCTCCACCAAGATATCCTATGCATTCATAACTCTGGTGTGGCCCTGGCATTGAGTTCTCCTGCTCCTCATTGCCTTCATGGACTTAACCTATTTTCAGTCAAAAAAAAAAAAAAAGTGCTGATTGATTCTCCAGTTGTCAACTTTGTCTCCTGGTTGCATGGACCTCACAGACACATTCTATCCCTCACAGACACATTCTATCCCTACAGACACATTCCTGGCTTTCACAGCATTTCCCATAACTCTGCAGGTCCAGAAAGAATGACACAGCTGGGGATCATTTTGAAGACAATTAAGGCTAATGAACTGACTCAGCAAAAGCAGCAAAAAAAGGCAGGAAATGGCTCTGGCTAGAGGATAGTTTTGCCTCAGTAGCTGGTTGAGACCCGTTAGAAAGTGAAATGGGGATCTGATTTATGAACACAATTTAGAATTTGTGTGGCCAGGCCTTGACCTTGACTGAATTACAGGATGTGTGGACCCATGCACTGGTCTGCACTGTTGGTAAGAGGTTAAATTGTTGTAGCCCCTGCAAATCACAACATGACATTGAACCTCACAGCCTGGGACCCAGGTACTTGGGTATTCATTGCGGCATTGTGTTGCATTAGTGAATTAGAAGCAAACTAAAAGTCTACTAGAAGATGACTTGCTAAACTTACAATAATGACAATATTGTAAGTCCAGGCAAGTGAACATTATAAAACCACTACGAAGAATATATCAGCTCTTTATAGTAGCTGTTGCACAAGCTAGACAAAGAATAGTGTTTAGTATGCTGTCCTTTGTATGTTTTATTTTTTATTTATTTATTTGTTTATTTTTGGTACTGGGGATCAAACTCACAACCTTGTACCTGCCAGGCAGGTGCATACACCACTGAGCTAAATCCCCAGCCCTTTGCATGTTTTAAACAGCATATTTATATACTTAAATGTGCGTAAAATATCTTTAAAAGAAAACATACACACACACACAACAGGTCATAGTTGGCTTCTGAAAAAGAACTAATAGAAGCCCAGAGCAGAGAAATATATTATTAATATATCCCTGTGAAACTTTAATTTGATACATGGTACCTCCTCTTTTGAATAAAATAAAAAACTGAAGTGTGTGATATTTTTAAAAGGACAAGAGCATTTTTTTTTTTGGTACCAGGAGTCGAACTCACAACCTCGAGCCTGCCAGGCAGGCACTTAAGCCACTGAGCTAAATCCCAGGCTCTGTAGTCAAATTTTCAATAAGCAACTCCACTCCAGTTTTCCTGGAACTGACCTGGTATTAGCACTACCCCAAGAAATTCTTCTGTCCAGGCAAATTGGGGTGTCTGGTTAACCAGAGTTAACATAAAAGAATGGCTCTGTTTTAAAGGAAATAAGATAGCTTATTCTAAATCAAATGAGGCCCAGCCCAGTGACCCTGAGTGACCGGGTAACCACCTGTGCTCAGTGGTGTGAGCCAAAGCCCTGCACAGCAAACTCCATCCAGCCGTGCAAGCTCAGCACCCCTTTCTGAACCTGATAGGGACCTGCCCAGCATACCCAATCATCTGGAGACCTTCAGGTAAGTCCCTCGGGGCCTGGTTGGGCCCCACCCAGTGACCCTGAGTGGCTGGGGAACCACCTGCACTCAGTGGTGCGAGCCGAAGCCCTGCACAGCAAACTCCATCCAGCTGTGCAAGTTCGGCACCCCTCTCTGAACCTGGTAGGGACCCACCCAGTGTGCCCAATCAGCTGGGGATTTAGGTAGATCCCTAGAGGCCTGGTTGGTCCCTGCCCAGTGACCCTGAGTGGCCAGAGAATGACCTGTGCTCAGTGGCGTGAGCTGAAGCCCTGCACAGGGAACTCCACCCAGCTGTGCAAGCTTGGCATCCCTTTCGGAAAGTGGTAGGGACTCACCCAGCATGCCAAATCAGTCGGAGACCTTTGAGTAGGTCCCTCGGGGCCTGGTTGGGCCCTTCCCAGTGACCCCGAGTGGCCAGGGAACTGCCTGCACTCACTGGTGCAATCCAAAGGCCTGCACAGCAAACCTCATCCAGTCTTGCAAGCTCAGCACCTCACCTGCAACCTAGTAGGGCCAAACCCAGTGACCCCAAGCAGCTGGGGAGCTTTGGTGCGCCACATGGCCTCAGCTGAATGCCTGCATAGTGTACTCTGTCTAGCTGTGCAGCTTTGGCATGCCATTCAGAACCTGATAGAGCCCCACTCAGTAACCTCAAATAGCTGGGGAACTTCAGAGGACCATGTGGGGCCTGCTGAGGCCCGCCCAGCATACTCCCAACATTTGAGGAGCCTTTGAGTGCCACTAGTGATCTGGTAAGGCCTGACTAATGACCCCCATTCAACTTGGGAAACTCCCTGCAGTAGGGACAGACATCTTCAACCCAAGTGAAACCTTGCATTCAGTTTTCCAGGGGAATACAGGAAAATGACAAAATGCAAGAGCAAAATGCAATCTCAAACCTCCAATCCATCCCAAACAAGCCTAGGAGACATGGACATAGAAGGAAATGTAAGCCATACGCCTGAAATTTCTTTAATGATAGCAACTGAAGTAAAGAAACAAGTCCATGAAGCTGTAAAGAAACTCAGATCAGAAATAATCTCCCAGGTAAAAAAAAGAAATGATAAATGTAATAAAAGAAATGCTGAACACATCTAAAGAAGACATAGTTTAAAAAATTGAGGAGAACTGCAAAAAGATAGAGACCTTGAATGAACAATATAAGAAAAATGCAGAACGCATAAAACAGATTCAAAGAGATATCCAGGAAATCAAAATCTCCATTGAAAGTTGGCAAAACCACCTCAGTGAATGTGAAGATAGACTTTCAGACCTTGAAAACAAGATTGCAACTAGTGAACAGGAAAGGAAAGATCTTTTCAAAATAACAAGGAATCATGAAGTAACAACTCAACAGTTGCAAGATGATGCAAAGAAAAACAATATAAGATTGATAGGTGTAACAAAAAAGAAGATGACAACACAAATACTATCAAAAGACTATTTACAGAAATAATAGCTGAAAGTTTCCCAAACATGGGAAAGGAAACTGACATACAGATAAGTGGAGCATACAGAACTCCAATTAGTCATTACCAAAATAAATCTACACCCAGACATAATAATCAACATCTCAGAAATTCAACATAGGATCAGAGTATCAAAAACTGTTAGAGAAAAGAGACAGATCACCTATAAGGGAAAGCCCATGAGAATCACAGCAGACTTCTCAACACAAACAAAGAAATCAAGAAGAGCATGGAGTGAGGTATTTCAAATCCTAAAGGAAAATGACTTCCAACCCAGATTGTTGTACCCTACAAAGCTGTCCATCAAAATTGATGGAGAAATAAGATACTTCCATGACAAAGAACAGCTGAAGAACTTCATGACCACCAAACCAACCCTGCAAAGAAGACTGAAAGATATTCTAGATAGGCATAAAAATAACTACAATTTCAGGAACACCAACAGAAAAAAAAAACTAGGCAAGGTAAACAAACAGAGGGGAAAGGTAAAGAAACAACAGCAGAAAGATCACATGACAAAAATAAACCAATATGTATCAGTTATAACTATGAATGTAAATGGCCTCAATTCACCAATTAAAAGAAACAGAGTAGCAGAATGGATCAAGAAACAGCACCCAACCATATGCTGTATACAAGAAACCCATCTAACCCAAAAGGAAATTCATAGACTGAAAGTCAAAGGTTGGAAAACAATACTGCATGCAACAAGAACCCCAAAAAAAGCAGGGGTAGCTATTCTGTGTGCAGACAATGTGAACTTCAAACCAAGAATGATCAAAAGAGATAAAGAAGGTTGCTACATACTAGTTAGAGGGAAACTTCATAAGGAAGAGATAACAATCTTAAATATATATGCAACAAATACAGTAGCACCCAGCTATACAAAACAAATATTAATAGAAATGAAAAATCAAATAAGCAGTAACATAATTATAATGGGAGACCTTAACATCCCATTAACACAAAGAGACAAATCAACTAGACAGAAAATCAGCAAAGAAATAGCAGGATGAAATCAAATTTTTGAACACATGGACTTAGTAGATGTGTACAGAGTGTTCCACCCAACAACATCAGAATATACATTGTTCTCAGCTACACATGGTACAGTCTCTAAAATAGATCATATGCTAGCCCATAGAACATGCTTAAATAAATGCAAAAGAACCGAAGTTATTCCATGCATGTTATCTGATCATAGTGCCATGAAACTAGAAATTAATGACAAAAGAAACTGCAAAAACTCCAAAAACACATGTAAATTAAATAATGCACTCCTGAACAATCAATGGGTCACAGAGGAAATTAAAAAAGAAATTAAACAATATCTACAAGAAAATGAAAATACAAATACAACCTACTGGAACCTGTGGGATACAATGAAAGCAGTTCTCAGAGGAAAATTTATTGTGATGAATTCCCACATCAGGAGAACAGAACAAACACAAATAAACAACCTGATGCTACACCTCAAACATCTAGAAAAAGAGGAGCAAGTCAAGTTCAAAGCCAAAAGAAGGGAGGAAATTACAAAGATCAGAGCAGAAATTAACACAATACAGACTAAGAAAACAATACAAAGAGTTAATGAATCAAAGAGTTGGTTCTTTGAAAGAATAAATAAAATTGATAAGCCCTTAGCCAACCTAATTTTAAAAAGGAAAGAAAAAACTCAAATTTATGCAATAAGAAATGAAAAGGGCAAAATTACTACCGACCCTGAGGAAATACAGAAGATCATCAATACCAACTTCAAAAACCTTTATTCTCATGCGTTTGATAACACAGAAGAAATGGACAGATTCCTAGAAACATATGAATTACCAAAGCTAGATAAAGAAGATACAAAACTACTGAGTAACCCAATTTCAATTAATGAAATTGAAAATGTAATTAGAACCTTACTGACAAAGAAAAGCCTAGGTCCTGATGGATTCACAGTTGAATTCTACAAGAAATTCAAGGAAGATTTAATCCCAACACTCCTCAAACTCTTCAATGAAATTGAACTCATTCCTGGAAGCAAGTGTTACCCTCATACCAAAACCAGAGAAAGACTCAACCAAAAAAGAGAACTACAGGCCAATCTCCCTAATGAACATAGATGCATGAATACTCAATAAAATACTGACAAACAGAATGCAGCAACTCATCAAGAAGATTATACAACACAACCAAGTAGGATTCAACCCAGGAATGCAGGGCTGGTTCAACATATGCAAATCAATAAATGTAATACACCATATCAATAAAGCCAAAGATAAGAATCACATGCTCATATCAATAGATGCAGAAAAAGCTTTTGATAAGGTCCAACACTCATTCATGATAAGAACCCTATGGAAAATCAGAATAGATAGTCTTTACCTCAATCTGATAAAAGCCAACTATGACAAACCAACAGCCAGCATTATATGGTCAAAAACTGAAAGATTTTATTCTAAAATCCGGAAAAAGAGAAGGATGTCCACTATCACCACTCCTATTCAATATAGTTCTGGAAATGTTAGCCAGAGCAATTAGACAAGAGAGAGAAATAAAAGGAATAAGGATAGGAAAAGAAGTTAAATTATCATTATTTGCAGATCACATGATGATCTACATAGAAGACCCCCAAAACTCCATCGAAAGACTTCTAGGTGTAATAACCAAATGCAGTAATGTAGCTGGATACAAAGTCAATGCTCAAAAATCAATAGCAAGCCGGGCGTGGTGGCGCACGCCTTTAATCCCGGAGGCTGAGGTAGGCAGAGCGTTGTGAGTTCGAGGCCGGCTTGGGCTACAATGCGAGCGCAAGGCTGGCCTGAGCTACACAGTGCGACCCTGCCTCAAAAAAACCAGGGCTGGGAGTTTGGCTCAGTGCCTTAAGCGCCTGCCCTGGCAGGCGTGAGGTTGTGAGTTCAATACCCGGTGCCGCAAAAAAAAAAAAAAAAAAAAAAAAAAAAAAAAAAAAAAAAAAAAAAAAAAAAAAAAAAAAAAAAATCAATAGCAATCCTGTACACAAACAACAAGTTCACTGAGAGAGAAATAAGAGAAGCTACACACTTCATAATAGCATCCAAAAAAGTAAAATACTTAGGATTAAGTCTAACAAAGGAAGTAAAAGATCTATTCAGTGAAAATTTCAATACTCTGAAAAAAAATGGAAGAGGATCTCAGAAAAATGGAAAGACATTCCTTGTTCATGGTAGGAAGAACAAACATTGTGAAAATGACCATTCTCCCAAAACTGTTAAACAGATTTAATGCAATTCTAATCAAAATACCTTTAGCATACCTCACATATCTAGAGAAATCATTCCTAAAATTCATAAGGAACCAGAAGAGACCTAGAATAGTAAAGGCAATTCTGCACAACAAAGACAAGACAGGAGGCATCACCATCCCTGACTTAAAGTTATATGACAAAGCTACTGTGATAAACTCAGCATGGTACTGGAATCAAAACAGACCTGAAGATCAATGGAATAGATTAGAAGGTACAACCACAACTATAAACACACTTAGCCACCTCATCTTTGACAAAGGGGCCAAACATGTTCACTGGAAGAAAGCCTCTTGAATAAGTGTGCTGGAAAAACTGGCTTGCCGTTATGCCAAAAACTAAAACTAGACCCATGCCTATCACCATGCACTAAGCTAAAGTCAAAATGGATCAAAGATCTAAATACTAAAACAGAAACACTAAATCTGCTGGAAGATAAAGTAGGTAGAAATCTTGAAGACATAGCAGTGGGCAGAGAATTCATGAACAAAAATCAAATTGCACAGGAAATACTTCCCAGAATCAACAACTGGGATCTTGCCTTATGTATCAGTTAGGGTTTACTAGAGAAACAGATATAACACCAAATATACAACGGTATAAGAAATAACAAGATTGGCTTACAAAGGTCAGCCACAAGGTTGAATAAGGGAGCATGCAGAGGGTGTCTGCAAGCTGGAGGGGGAAGGGTCCAGCCCAAGGGCTGGAGCTTACTGCAGTGTCCTATGCAAGTCCGTATCAGAAGTCTGATGGATCTATGATGGAACACTGAAGAATCTACAACGGAAGGCTGAAGAGTCTACGACGAAGACTGAGGAGTCTACGACGAAGACTGGAGAGTCTACGACGAAGGCTGAAGAGTCTACGACGAAGCTGAACAGTCTGTGCCAGAAGCCAGGCGACAATGTCCAAGCTGAAAGCAAAGACTGGAGCTCCTCCGAAGAAGCAGCAGCCAGTCCCTTCTCATTCACCTTTTTATAGTATGCAGGCTGCTCCCCTGGGGTGGGTGTAGCTTCACAAACATCCTTGCCTTCCTTTGGACAAAATGAGGATGTTTACAAAGTAAGA